>PVKZ01002701.1:0-197364 GCA_004027375.1 Macroglossus sobrinus
AACCTGACTCCCAAGCTGCTCCTTACCTGAGACCCCCCAATCCAGGACCCTGACCCCAGCATTTTCTCTCGGTCTGTCCCCCTCACTTTACTTCTGATTCAACGGGCCAATGCCAAAACTACCTCAGGCAGCCTCACCCTGCTAACGCCCCACCCTGGCCAGACGGAAGCACCCGCAGAACCAACCCTGGTGTCCAACTGCTCCTGTGTGCAGGCGTCAACCTCATTCCCGCCCTCCCACCGCTGTCCCCCGCCCTGTTCGCTCTCCCGGGCCCGTTCGCTCTCCCTCAAAGCCCCGCTGCCCACCTCCTGTGCTTCACAGCGAGCACAAGCGAGCGCTCAGAAAGCCCCGTGTTCTCTCGGCACGCACATCTCCCCCGATCCCTCTGGAAGGATCTGCCGCGGCCCCCATCGGGGGCCACCCCCCACCGTGGGCCTCCGCCCTCGCCCACAGCCTCATCCAGTTGCCTTCCGCAGCAGCCCGCTGTCCCCAACACACCACCCGTTTCTCTGTGCTTCCCGGATGGCCCTCTCTGGCTCAGAGACGGGCCCCGGCTTCTCCCACTTTTAAAACACTCTCCGTAGCCCCACATCTCTCTCCGGTGTGACCCCCTGTTTCTGTTTCCCTCCACAGAAACTCATAGTTGTTTCTGTCTATTTACTGCTTCCCCTCCCTTCCAACTCCAAAGTCTCTCAGACCTTCCACTCAGACTCTCTTCCCTCCATTCCACAGACGTGGCCTGTCAGCCGCCACTCACCTCAGCGAGGCAAGGCAAATGCAAAGGCCACGGCTCAGCCCTCAGGCTTCTAACTGTGGAGAGAGCTCAGCTCCCTCCTCCTCCAAATGTGTGGCTTCAGGCTCCTGTTCTCTCGCTGCCTCCTGGGCCTCTCTCTACTTGCTCCAGGAGACGGGCCCGGGCTGAGCTTCCTTCTGACCCTTCCCCTCTGATTCCCCAGGTGACTCCTCTGTCACAGGCTTCCCACCACATCTATGCACTGACGACTCCAAAGTGTCCCCCTGCAGTCCCGACGCCCACCCACTGCCTCCCTGACATTCTCTGCACCTGGGTGTCTAACAGGCATCTTCTCAGTCCCGACACATCAAAACACAACTCTGTCTTCCCCGTCCCCCCAAAAGCTCCTCCCTACCTCAGCGATCACTGCTGCCGCCATCCGTCTGCTCCAGGCAGATGTGGCCGCCAGCCCAGCCAGACCCACTTCCAACACCCCGAACCCCGAGCTCATCCCCGACCGCGGGATGGACCACATGCCACCCGCCACCCGCCACATGCCACCCGCCACCCAACAGCGCAGCTGCTTCCTGCTGCTTCCTCACTCAGCATCCCGCTGGGATGCGGTCAGGTCACTTCCCCTTCCTCAGAGCCGAGCTCCCCGTGTGCTGCTCCCACCTTGCCTCACGGCTGGCTCCTCTAGGTCCTGGCACACCCGTCACAGCTCCTGAGAAGCCCCCCACACACACACGTACCTGGCTCCAGCGGCACCCCCGTCCCTCAACTCCATTCAGTGTCACACAACCCCATCCCCACCGCATTTCATTTTGGTTTCCACACGGCCACCCCCAGGCACCTTGTCTCCGGGCGACAGGTCCGCGATGTGCCGCACGGTGATGTCGATGAGTGCCATCATGTCCGTGTGGTAGAAGATGGCGGCGGTGGTGGGGCTGGCGAACACGTCCTGCAGGAACTTGAGGACGGAGTGTGGCGGCTGCGGCTCGTGCGTGAAGATGCGCACGGGGTCGTCTAGGGGGCAGGGGATGCGGCATGAGGGTGTGGTCCTCGTTGGGGGCGGGGCCAGGTCGCCCCAGGGAGCTATGGCGGGGGTGGAGTCACAGGTCACGGAAGGGGTGCCCCCCAGATTCCTGGGCCCTCACCGCCTCTGTTCAGCAGCAAGAGCAGCTTCTCGGAGAAGATCTTGACGTTGGTGTGCTGGCTCAAGGCGGCCATGATGACATTTTGGTCAGGGGCTGAGGGAGGACAGGGGTGTGGACAAGAGCACAGCCGCTAAGCCTGGAGGTGGCGGCTGAGCTGGTCGGCCACCTGCCCGCCGGACCCCACGCCCACCTGGCAGGTGCAGGTTGAGAGCCAGAAGCAGGTTCATGCAGAGATCCGGCAGCTGCTCGGTGGTGTCCAAGGGCAGCCCGTCCTCGACGATGCTCAGCAGGAACTGGGCGAAGGGTGTGCCCAGGTGCTCTGGGGGAGGGCACAGGCAGCTTGAGGCCCTGCTCGCCTCCCCACACCGCCCAGCCTCCCTGCGTTTCTGGGAGCCCTGCAGACACCCTGTGCCTGTCCAGCTCCGGTCCGTGGGTCCCCAGGCCCTCAGGCCACGGGGCCCAGCTCCGGCTGGCTGTGGGCCCCCTGCAGGAAGCTGGTCAGCAACCGCCCGCTTACCATAGTGTGCGTAGGGCACCGCCTCCCCCATGGAGAAGACCATGGCCAGGATGAGGGCGGAGTAGCAGAGCTTCTGGTGGTCTGGGGGAGCAAGGCAGGCCGTCAGAGCCCCTAAGATGATAGGAACCCCACCCCCCAGACAGTGGGGAGCTTCCCTGGCCTCACCCTGCGTGTCTGTCTGCATGTCCCGGGCCAGCTCCACGGGCAGCACAGATGACACGAGTGTGGAGATGATGGCTGCATCCAGGCTGCACATGGCACCAAAGCACTTGAGGAGCAGCAGCCGCAGTGACACCCGGTGCTCCTGGCAGGGGACCCTGTGCCTTCAGTCCCCAGAATTCCCACCTCGACCCGGGTCCCTCCGCGCCCGCCCCCCCACCCCCGTCTCGCACGCACCATTTGGTAGTAGGCCACCAAGGCCAGCACAGACTCGAACTGGTTTCTCTTGCACATTTTCTTGCACACTTCAGGGTCTGCGTCAGTCTGCGGGAGGAGGGAGGGTGACAGTCATTCAGGGTGAGCTGTGCGGCCCCATGTGAGCGAGCTGAATCCACGGAGGGGAGACTCCTGAGCCCTGGAGCACGGCGCAGGGTGGTCCCTGCACTATCTGAGGACAGCGGCTCTGCACACGGGGGGTCAGCTGTGGGCCCCCACCCCGCACCAGAATGTGCAGCAGCTCCTCCAGGTAGCAGCGGATGACACCCTCATCCTCGTACAGGGCCCAGCTGCGCTGCTGGGCGTCGTCCTTTCGCCGAGCCAGGTCTGCAAAGATGACCTCGAGCCGCTGCTGGTCGTGGCAGACCTGCCCTGAGGGCAGGGCGGTGCTCAGGTCCTGCGGGGAGAGGATGAGGCAGGCTCAGCACATGCCCTGGCATCAGCATACCCAGGAGGCCCCTGGGGCCTGGAGCTCGACCTAGATCCTGAGGCCACGGGCGTGAGCACTAGGCTGGCATCAGATGAGAGGCCCTGGCCTCACCTACCAGCGCTGCCCCTACTCAGTGTCCTCTGAAGACCTGTGAGGGTACCAGGCTCAGGATCTCTTCCCACTGCTGCCCTTCAAGCTCCCACAAAAGACCTGTCCCCATCGAGGCTCCCAAGGACACCACCCGGCTCTGCATCTCTCCCCAGTAACTCCACCATCCCCCCGTCTTGATAACCCCCAGGGACAGGCTTCTGCATAAACCCACGTGTGAGGTGTTTTCCAACAACGTGCCTCTCGTGCCAGACCTGGATGAACCTCCCCACCGAGGGCGACCACAGGCTCTATGGCTGCCTGGATGTGACTCTGGAACCCCACCCCCCAATTCTATCAGGCCTATCATCTACCCATCTCCCATGTTCCCCTTGAAGTGTGCTAGCCAAACAGTGCCCCCCATGCCTAGCACAGGCGAGCCCACTGACCACTGCTCCCTGACCTCAAGCCCAAGCTGAAGGAGCCACAGAGCCCCAAGGAGGGACCTCTGGCCTACCCAGTCCCCACTGTACAGACTGGACTCGTCCTCCAATTCTGCTCCCTGACCAGCACCCACCCCACGATGCCCACACACCTGACTCACATCTATGTCGGCACTCGGGCTTCGTCATAGTTCTCGAAGCACCCATTTCCACTGCCAAGGTCAGCAAGGCACTGCCCTCACCCATGCTCTATGTCCATTACCTCCCTGCAGCCAGAGAGAACTCCTGGCCACTCACATCTAGTCTCACCTGTCACCTGCCTCAGGTCTCACTTCCTCTCACACCAACCGCTCCCTTACTCCCTGTGTCCCAGCCATGCTGGCCTTGTTCCCCTCCCTCCTAAGAGGGGAGCTTGGTCCTGCCTCAGGGCCTTTGTCCAGGCTGAGCCCCTCTCTCCTTCAAGGATCAGCTCAAATGTCCCCAGCACCTAGCAGAGTGGGGGCCTGGAGCTAGAGCTCAACAAATAGCTGTCACATAAAGGCTGGACACCACTGAGCGTGAGGGTGGGAATGGGGCAGGGGTGGCAGAGCAGCCTGACGACAGGGAGGCCCCTGGCCCTGCCGTCCACCCTCACCTTGCCCTCTACCAGCGAGAGGAGGACCTGCTCCATGACAGGTGAGCTGGCTGGCACGGTGGCCTGGATGTGGCCCACCACGACGCCAATGGCCACGCGGCACAGCTCGTGGCTCAGGCCGGTGTTTCTCCGCACGAGCTCCATCAGCTCTGCCCCGATGGTCCTGGGCACGGCTGTCTCCGCGACCGCCTTCTCCTCCGTGGTCCCCAGGCTCAGCGTACCCAGGGCCTCCAGCTCATCCGGGGCCGAGGGGGGATCAACTGCCACCTCCTCTGTAGGAGGTTCGGGGGCTGGCGTCTTGGAGGGAGGGGGCTGAGCCTGGGACACAGTGGTCTGGGTGCCTCGGCGGGGCACAGGCGGGGGCGTGGGTGAGCAGCTGGGGCCCGGCTCGGAGGAGGTGGAGCCAGTATAGAGCGTGTCAAGGGAGGTGCTGCTGACCGAGGAGCCGCTGGACACAGAACTGCCCCCGGGGGGCGTGGCGTTGCGGCTGCCTGTGGGCAGAGAGCGGATGCTATGCTGAGGCCGCCCCTGGGGCCCCTGCCCCTTTAAGCCCAGAGCCCCCCATCCAGCAGTACAGGGCCTAGTTTCTCTGCAGACCCTCCCCACCAAGCCCAGAGCCCCCAACTGCCCCAACATGTGCTCTGTCTTCCCCCCAAGCCTGGAACCCCCAACTCCCCGACATGACAGAGCAGCCATTCCAAACACAGGGTGCTCCCCATCCCCCCAACCCTGTGCCTTCTCACCGCTCCCTGAGGCCACCAGAGCTTCCCGGTCTCGACGCTTCACAGGTGGGGGTGGCGTGGTCGGTGCCGCTCGGCGAGGCTGTGGGGGGATCTGGGAGGACACAAGTGGGATCTGAGAGGACAGGCTGCCATCTGCGGTGCCAGCCTGGGTCAGGCCCTGAGCTCCAAGGGCTGTGGCTCTGGGCTGCATCTTGCCACTGTCCCACATGGCTGACCCGAGTGGACCCTTCGTCCCTCTGGACAAAGCCTCAGGCCCCACCTCCCTCCCTTCCCCAGGATGTTCTCACCATGTACCTGGTAGAGGCCTCCGTCTGCCCCAAGATACTCAGAACTGGGCAGGCTGTGCTGCCGCTCGAACCCGGCCCGACACACCCCATTGGGCTGCCTGGCAGCGGCAGCATCCAGATGGTGGTCACTGGTGGACGGGGTCATAGCTACGGGGCTGGAGGCGGAGGGGCCCCTGCGCGACAAAGTCTCTTTCCGGTGGTGGATCAGCTTCCTGACGGAGGGACGGGGAGATCACTGGGGATGATATTTCACAACCCCCAAAGTCCTCGCATGCTCCGTGTGGGATACTGGGCCCCCCCCACAGCCCAGGCCCCTCCCACTTCCCTCATGCTCCACCCACTCTGTGCTACCACCAACCCTGCCCTCCGCCTCCGGGCACCCCCTGAAGGCCCTCCTGCACCGTCCCCCCCCCACCTCACTGGGAGGTGCCCTCCGCACTCACTGGAGGACTCCGCGCTGCTCCAGGCTGTACTTGCCACCATCCCGCATGGCTGCATTGTGCACAGCCTCAATGGCCCGGTCAATGGCTTGAAGGACATCCTGCTCCAGGCCCTGGATAGGGGGAAGGGGTAGACAGTTGGACCTGGGGGCCAAGTGAGGGTACTGAGCCCAGGCCCAGCCCAGGATGGCACCCGGGGCAGACAGAGGACCACGACAGCGGAAGCCTAGAACGCTAGATGTAAGTAAACACAGAAAGCTGGACCAGAATACAAAACAGGGTTCTCGCACTGCGTCACTCAGGGAGCTGGGCATGACGTACGTGCTGGTGCCCTGCTCAGGATTTCACCCCACAGGGAGGCTCTCAGCTAAGATGCCTCTGAAACCCAGAGGTCTAGAGCAAATACACAGCCCAGGGCCCCCCCAGCTTGAGGCCAGGAGTATACAGCGAGCCTATTCCCAGGCTTGACTCAGCGCTCAGACTGAGCTGCCAGGCAGGCAGCCGCCACTGTCTGGAACCTTAACGAATCACTCTGGATCTTGCCGATTCTTCACAAAACCAAGGTCACACTCCAGAACAGCACTGTCTTCACAGAGCCTTTTGTAGGCCCTGGTAGCTGAGGACGAGCCAAAGGGGTCTCCCCTCCTCACCCCTGCTGCCAGCACTCATCCCCTCACAAGCTGTTCCAGGAATCTTCTAGACCTGTCCTGGAAAGCAGCAGTTCTGTGTTTGTGGCAAAGATAAATGTGAGAGAGGGGCCTGGCCCCTGCCCCAGATTCTGTGTTGCCATCCCCGGCAACTTAGGGGTCTAATCTACCCAGCCTGCCTGGCATGCGGTGGGATCAGTCACCCTCACCCCTCCCGTTCTTGGCACACAGGGTCCATCAGGCTACACAGGAGCCTCAGAACTGAGATGTCACTCCAGAGCAGGTTTGAGAAGCTGCCCTGATGGGGACAGACGGACGGATGCAGAGGCTAGCAAAACCCTGCAGGCAGCACAGTTGTAGAAAGACAGAAAGGCAGACAGGAAGAAAAAGACACAAATACACACAGAAAGTAAGAAAGACCCAGAGGTAGTGCCGGGAGGGCAGGGACAGACAGGCAGAGGGAGATAACGCAGAAAGAACTGAGAGCCGGAGACAGATAGGGAGAGAGTCAGAGGGAGAAACACACACACAGGTGGAGAGTCAGAATGACACAGAGATAGTTAGGGAGACTGAGGCAGGGAGATTTGCAGAAATCCAAGACACAGAGAAGACGGAGAGCTTCTCTGCCTTCCCCAAACACAAAGCACTAGTGGCCTTACAGGGGGAGGGGCCTCACAGGCCCGTGTGGAAGGAGCAGGACTTTCCCCAGAGGCCTCCAACAACCCCCCAGCTCAAGAGGCTGTCCGATATGCTCACCCCAGACCCAGGAGCCCTGATGTCCAGCACGCCCCACTGTCACTCCAGGCACTCCCAGATGGGATTAGGCTGGGAGGTCCAGGGTCCAGGGCTTATCCTCTCTGGTAGGACCAGATGACATCTCCAAATTTATCCTGTTATTTCTGTCCTGAACTAGGCTAGGACACGATGTTTTCTAAAAGGCTAGGGACTAGGATGGGGTGGGGGTGTCTGGCACAGGCCAGGCCTGGAGGCCTTCCTTTCCACCATGGTCAGAATAGACCAGCTGGAGACACTGCACCCCAGCCCCCACAGCAGGACTATTCTTGGGGAAACGAGAAGGGGGGCAGCAGCCTCCACTGGAAAGAAATGGGGTCACAGTCAGACCAGGGGAAGCCACAGGAAGGTCTTACTTTCTCACCATAGTAGCAGCCCCACTCCCGGCTGGGGACAAGGAAGGATGTGCTCCCTTTCAGAGAAAGGAAGTCTGAAAAGTCAGGACCTGACACTTGGGGCGGAGACCGGGGAGCAGGAAGTATTCCCAGGAAGGTTCAGCAGGGGCTGCAATACTTGGTCCAAAGTGGGTGGGTGGGTGGGTGGTCTTAGGAAGAGCTGAACTTAGGGAGTAGTTGAGTACAGGATAGGATAGTACAGGACGCTGAGGTCTCAGGGCTTTGAGGGATCATCTCGGGGACAGGGGTGCCTATGACGCCAGGGTCCAAGTGTGTGTGTGTGTGTGGGGGGGTGGACATACAGGATGGGGGGATAGGAGATGTCCAGGGTGGCCCAGGTCACAGTGGTGGGGCAAGTGGCTCCAGGTGGAGGTCTGAGGATGAGAGGCAAGAGTGTTGGATCCTGGGAAGAAGAGATTAAGGGCCTGGAGTCTCAGGGATCTGGGCAACTGGTCAGAATTCAGCGGGGCTGGAATCTCACTCTTGAATTCCATTCAGATGGGGGTTCAGATCCCAATGGGTCTGGGATCCCCAGGAGCTTGTGTCCCAGAGTTTCGCTTTTGGAAGGTCTGGAGCCCTTAGAGTTGTCTGTCAACAGCCTGGTATTATGTGGCGATGCGAGCTCTTGGGGTCCCAGTCCTCGTGAGTCTGGGGTCTCAAACGGTCAGGTTCTCAAACTCCCTATCTGCTGGAGGTTGCTGTGGGCCTGGAGTCCCAGGGTCGATCCTGCGAGCCTGCGATGCGGCCCAACCTAGGGGATGCGGTGGCCGGGCCGGGAGGAGCACACTCACCTGCAGGCGGCGCAGGTAGGCGGGAGGCACGTAGCCCGTCTCGCCACTGCGCGCCCGCGCCGCCAGCCACCAGTGCGCGCTGCTGCGCTCCAGCACCAGGAAAGTCTCGCCTGCGGCGAACGCCAGCGCGTTGGGCTCCGCCGAGCGGAATGCGTACAGCGCGCGGTACATGGGGCCGAGCCGGGCCGCGCCGGAGCAGGGTAGGGGCCCGAGCTGCGGAACTAGGACGCCAGGCCGCGAGCGCCGCGCCCGCCCCGCCCCGTGACAAAGACGCGTGCGCGCGCCCGCCCCCCGCCGCAGCCCCGCCCCCCGCCCCCGAGTGTCGGCCCACGCACGCGAGCGCGGCGCCCCCTGGCGGCTCCAAGCGGCGCGACCCCGGGCGGCCGAAGAATCCAGCGCCCCTTCGGCCCCAGCCGTCTTCAACTCCGGACCCTCGGCCCCTGGCCCTGGTTACGGCCTCAGCCTCTCCCGCCCAGCCTTCCAGTCCTTTTCCCCGTTCAAACGCAAGGGCGGCGGCCCGTCCTTCCTCCCGAAGGAGCGCTCCGCCCGCAGCCCAACGGCAGAGCCTGTGTCCCGTGCATCGCTGGCTCCCCGGGGGAGTGGGTTCTGACCTCCTAACAGTAAGGACGGGCGACCGCATTGTTGGGCCTCATTGATGCGACATTTGGAGGCGCCCGCGGGTGGCCATGTTTTTTAGGTCTTATGACCCTTCTTGAGGTGCCAGCTCTGGCCGCATACCGCGCCAGGAGCGGGCAGTGAGGGGCAGGTGCGAGGAGGCCGTAAAAAGAGAAACCAGGTGGGGCCATTCCCCTGTCCAGGGTCCTTCCATCCTCGCTCCTCACCCAACTTCTTCAGCCGCTCGCTTCTTCTCTTCCTAATGTGTCTTTGTGTGGTTTCCGCCGCCCGGGACACACTTCCTTCCCTCAGAGCATAGGGACCCTCCCACACCCATCAGTCGCTTTCACATTCCTCTGCTCTGTTCTTTATAGGATTTACAACTCCAAATTATCTTATTTCTGACGCTTCTGAGAGCGGATGGCTGGTGGAGGGTTGGAGTGGGGTGTCATGTGGCCTTGAGAACTTGTTCGATCCACTTACCTTCCAGGCAGTCCTAACCTGGAGAGGTCTTTGAAGTCCTGTGAGGGAAGTGGGGGAGCCCATGGGAGAGGCCCTCAGGGTCCTAGGGAGAGGGTCTCTGGGAACCTCTCATCCCTGGGTCCAGCCACATTCCCCACTGGAAGCCTGGATTCAGGGAGCAGAGGATGTGGACTCAACCAGGCCTAGTGTAAGCAGTTGGCCTATCTGGGGACATGGTGGACACAGGCATAGTGGGCCTCTGAGAGTGCTGGGAGGTTTGGGGTGCTAGAACTGGAGGTGTCTAGACCCTGCCTTCTTGGCACTGTCTGTGCCCGTCTGATGTCTGGTTTTGCAGTTCAAGACATCCTGCCACATCCCCTCTTC
Organism: Macroglossus sobrinus; assembly: GCA_004027375.1. Taxonomy (NCBI): domain Eukaryota; kingdom Metazoa; phylum Chordata; class Mammalia; order Chiroptera; family Pteropodidae; genus Macroglossus; species Macroglossus sobrinus. The sequence continues at coordinate 9,993 of PVKZ01002701.1, forward strand.
CCAGAAACCCTCCTAGCACACCACTCTTAGGGGCTGCCCTGGCCAGAGCTGCATGAAGGATGAGACTGGCGCAGTTGCAGTGGGACTCAGGGCTGGGCAGTAGTGGTGACAGGTTGTGATATGTCTAAGAGAACCAACCTGCACAGCACACACCCTCACTGAGCCCCCAACCTCCTGGGACCCTTTACCACAGAGCGGAAGGCTGCCAACTGAAGAGCCCGGTGGCCAAGGCCCCAGTATTGGTTCTAAAATGTCTGACATCACAATGTCCAGCCAATTAGCTGCTGCCAATGGTGTGGCAGCTACTCCTAAGGTTTGGCACACCTGCTGCCCATCTCTGGCTTAAGCTGCATGAGGGCGGGGAAAGACCTGTATCAAGTCAGTTCTTTGCACAGGGTTACTAAGCCAGCAGAGACCCCATGGCTAAGGTTATGTGTATGGGGGTCCGTGTTGGGTGACCTCAAGTTGCTAGGTCAGGGGACTGAGGACCAAGCCGAGAGGTTATAGTGACTTTAAGGTCCACAGGGTGGGGGCAGTGGCAAATAAAATACTGCTGGGCCATGCTGGAGGTCATGACATGTGTGGGGCAGCTTCTGAAGGTTGGCTGCCAGTCTCTGGCAAGAACGACAGCAGCACTTTGTACAATTAACAAAAAGATTTGTATTAGAACATTTACAGTCAGGGAAGAAAGAGGTATCTGCATCATCAAATGTGGAATGTTGAAGAAACAGTTAAAATAAATAAAGACTCCGAGCGCGATTGGGGCTGGCTCAGGCTGGGACTCAGAGGTCTCTGCGCATCAGCTCCAGGCTGCAGAGGCCACCACCTGGCCATACTGGCCTCCTCCCTGACGCAGCACAGCTGTGCCTGGGACACAGAGAGTCTTTCAAGCGCTGGTGCAGCCAGCAAACTCACTCCCCACTTTCTTCACTTATCTCTGTGACAATGTCTATCAGGCTCTGGAGCCCGAAGATATAGCCAGCGTCCTGGCCCTCGTGTACAACGCTGTCCTCGCCGTACAGCCTGCAGGTAGTGTGAGCAAAGTCGATCATGCGCACGTCCACTGAGCTGGGGCCGATGGGCTTGAAGGCATAGGCGCCAGCGGACTCGTCGGCCGACTCCTCTGACAGGTCCTCCAAGTCCTCAGCATCTGAGTCCAGGGCCACTTCAGGCAGCTCCTTGCCGTCGTAGATGACTAGCAGGGAGCTGGAGTAGAAGCGGTAAGACTCCTGCCGCTCCAACACAGCCTTGAGCTCAGCCAGCTTCTTCAGCACAGGGCCAAGGAGCTCACGGCGCAGGTACCGCCCGTTGTGGAAGAACTGGAATAGCGCCTCCTTAAAGCCCTGCACCGACAGCTTCCGGCCGTGGTACTTGTTCATGAACATGAGCTGCCCGCTGCCCGCCTGGTATACCTGTGGGAGGGAGACCAGCAGGTAAGGTGCTGACAGCCTTGGCTCAGATCCTGTGTACCGGTCACAGGGGACACTGTCCTCTCCAATCGACACATCCACTCAGGAAACAGCCCTCTGACTTGGGTTCCATCCCGGCCCCCTCCCTGTCCAGTGTACGGTTGGTGGAGAGGACCCAACCCTCTTGGCCTTTCTCCTCCTCCTGTCCAGACTCTGGCCTCGCTGGCCAGGCCAGTCCTGAAGGGGATCACCTGGGTGTGCATGCTTTCTTTACTAACTAGAAAGTGACAGATTCAGGTAAATCTGGCATCTTCTGAGAAAACAGGACTGTCAGGGTGAGGAAGTAGCAGCTACCGGATACCTATCCAGACCACGTCTTGTGACAGCACTCCCCTTACCTGCATGCCACACACGCGCACACCGATGACCGCAGACGTGCTCTGCTGGCATTTGCGGATCTGGTTGGCTGCCTTCTCCTCTGAAGCATCATCACCATGCTGGCGTGTACCCATCTTGAGGTCCAGGACACAAGGCACCTCATAACGGGAAGTCAGGTTCTCCAGTAAAATAAATTCTGAATGGTTAAGGAAAACCACCCCAAAGGGGAGGTGCTACTGCATGAGTCCTTGACACTCCCAGGGTACAATGCCTGCACACAGTTCCCAGGGAAGCCCAATTCCACAGGGGGTCCCATCAATCCTGCCACCTCCAACACAGGGAGCCCAAGACTGACTAGAGAGGGCACTTGCAATGCTCGTCAGGGAACATGTCCTAGAACAGCCTGCGTCCAAACTCAAAACAGCCTGGGCTGCCCAAGGTGGGAGAGACACACACCAATTCCTGAACCTCAGCAAGGTGTGGGACCAGGCTCCAACAGCATCCTGTCCTGAATGAACAAGTTCAGTAAATCCTGCAGCCTTAAATATGAACTGGAGGCATCAGTATGAACTCATGAAGTATTCCAGAGCAGGGACTGGTGAACTATGGTCCCTGCTTGTTGTACAGCCTGTGAGGTAGGAATGGTTCTTACATTATTTTAATTTTAATGACACATGAAAATTAAATGAAATTCAAATCTCTGTCACCATAAATAGTTTTACAGAATACAGCCATTACTTATTCATTTCTACGGCTGCTTTCATGCTACGATGACAGAGCTGTGACAAGATTGTGCAGCCTGCAAAGCTTAAAGTGTTACTACTTGGCCCTTTACTGAAAAGGTCTGCAACCCCTGCCTTAGAGGGCTGAATAAATTCACATCTGGAGTAGAAAACATACATGACCTCGGACCATCTTATCATAATACCAGAAAGACAGGTATCACAGACTACTGAGATGGTGTCAAAGTGACTCAGGAGCCTATTTAAAAAGGTTCCCAAGTGGCCAATCATTGAGCATCCATAAAGATAACTACAATAGACTACAACATGTCAAATAAGTTTAAATTCACGGATTCATAATAATGCTAAAAAACTCATTGGTCACCTTTGGAGAATGTTAACTCACTCACTGTTCCAAATACATATCCAGTAAATAAAGGAAAAATTTAACTTGCCTTTCCTATATAGACTATACCTCAAAATAAGCACACGGTTGATAAGAAAGTTTTTTATAGGATTCCAGCTAATGAATGAATCAAGAATGACAAAATTAGAAAACCATCTAATAAAAAAAATTGACCTAAAGCAATGACAAAAGAGAAAGACAACTTAACACTGAGCTTCCGACGGACATGTACAATACCATCTGATTCTTGCTCCCTTCCCCCCAAAACTGAACCTGAATTTGATCAAGGCAGTAGATCAAATTATCAATTTAATGGAAACAGAGACAGAGTAACATGTAAAAGACACCACAGGGATATAATCAGTAAAATCCAGATGGTGGGAAACTCTAGAAGGCCCAGTTTCTTTGGCAAGAAATTTCCAAGAAGAAAAAAACGAGAAGGGTATTTAAAAAGACTTAAACATTTCAACCACATGCAACATGTGAACATCATCTAAATCCTCCAAGAATCAAGTGATAAACATTTATGAGACAATTAGGAAAAGCTGAACATACAAGTAAGTACTTCATACTAAGGAATTACTGTCCACTTTTTAAGGAGTAATAATAGTATTAACGTTTTTAAAATCCTTCTCTTTTGGAGATGCACACAGGTGAGACGATATACCTGAGACGTGCCTCAGACAGTTCAGTTGCGGAGTGCTGAGTGTGTGACAGTCATGACACGAGATGGACATGAGTGAGTTAACTGCTGAACCTGGGTAACTGGTACTTAAAGGTTCAACTCAATTCTATATTTAACATGTTTAAAATTTTCCCTATAAAAAGTTAAAAATAAATAAAACAAGCATAAGCACAACACTAAGCTCTGAAGAATTTTCTCCCCATAAGATTTTTTTAAAGGAAGAACTCAAAGATGCATAGCTTAATGGGTAAGAAGGGGGAAAAAGAAAGAGGACCCTGGGCTGTCTTCATGTGACAGGCCGGTGAATCAGGACTGAAAGGTCAGCCCTCCTTCCTACACCTGGCTCTTAGCAGGTAAGCGCTCGCTTTTCTGCAGGAGTCTGAAACATGAATCAAGCCCTTGTACTCTAGGTTGGTCCCTCCAAGAGAAACCTCTTACCCTCAGGGACCCAGCAACCCGCCTCCCTACCACCTGCACTCCCAGACCAGCCCTTGGCCCTGAGGGAAGTGATATTTGCCCAGAGCTACCACATAGGGTGTCCCGGCACAACCATGACTGACAAATCCAACCCTTTCCTCCAAGCTCCAAGGGTCTCCTCACACACGTTCCCCCTCCCCAAAGCAGAGATGTCCTGTGAACAAAGGATACTGTACTGGTTCGGATGTTTTGCATTCTCCTTCATTCTCTGTAACTGTTGTTGGTGACACTTCATGCTCCAAGGATTATAGTGTTTAAGCTGGGAACTTACATTCCCCTTTTTCTCTACACTGTAGTACAAAACTTCAGATTTCTTTAGCCACTCAAATTCTTCTTCTAACTTATGGCTAAAAAGAGATAAGGAGCCAATAAATCACAATGTACTATCAAAATTCAGGGCCCAAGAAAAAGAAACTTTCTGGAGTGATGGCAAGTTTGCTACCTTGATGTGGTGGTTTCAGTGTATGCATCAAACACTGCAAATAGGTACATTTTACAGTACATATATTTCGAGAAAGTTGATTTTTTCTTTTTAAAGTTAAGGGGCAGGCTGTTTTTCTAAGGCAAGAACAGCCTTTCCTTCCACCCCCAGCTTCTAGTACATCCAGGTTTCCTGACCCTGAATGCCGAAGACTGGGGAAATCTGAAGTGCAATTCCATGGGAATAAGTCAGCCTACTTAGCTACACTTATCAATTATATATTTATCAATTAATAGTTTTACAAGCTCTGGCACTTGGGGGAGCCTGCCTAGATAGATCCCTTAGGTGTGGTGATGCCCAGCATACCATTTTGTCTCCCACTACCTCAACCCGATGGCTGTGTTGGTCACTACTACAGCCCCAAAATGCAGCATAAGGCCTGGCACAGGGCAGTTGTAGAGGAATGAGTGACTGAAGTGCTTTTACAGCTGCCACTGCAGCTGTTTACCCAAAATAGCATGATTTAATGCAGTGTTAATTAAAGAGAAGCTGGGCGTGCCCTGTGAGAAACCAGCCACTGAGTGACACCTACTAGGTCCATCATGTGAGTCCTTAGGTCCATGGGACTGGCTGTAGCTAAGATTCCACGATACCTCCCCTCCCAGAGTCCAGGATTCCCTCCTCAGTTTATACCCACCTCTTCATCTTCTCCTCTTTCCAGTGCTGCCGCACCCAATCCTTGGGGGTCTTTTCCGTTTCTAAGACATGATGTTTTTTATTTGTCCACCTTAGGAGCTTACTTTTTGGTTCACAGTCTGAATTGTCTACACTGTCCACAGTTCCATGGTCCCCTTTTAATGGATATGCTATTAAACATAAATTCCTGTCTTCATCTTCTTCAAAGCGCACAGATATCACACCTGGAAGGGGGGTGAGGAGCAAAGAGGACTTTTAATTCCATTAATTCCATACGCGCAGAGAGGACTTTAAATTCCACATGTGTTATAAATAACATGATTGTAACATTTGTGTTTTTTCTTACCCTGTTCCTTAGTCTCTATGTTGCCAGAGGCCCCAAACTCATCTGCAAACCTAACAAATATCAAAACAGCTAGAAAAGATGACACCATACAAGACAAGCAATTAGGGAGCAAACATGGCCGAGAGTCTTCCTCTCTGATGGACTCAACAAGGCAAGAGCCAAAGAATTACAAGACACATTTTTCCATTATTGAAAATGTTTATTAATTTTTATGTAATTCTTCTAAGCCTAAGAAAGACGTAAAAACATTTGCTCTTTATATCTTGTGGAAATTTTTAACACCCTGAACAGAAACTCCATGGCCTTGAGGCTTGCTTTAAAGCAGAGCCTGAACACAAAGGGAACACCCATTCACCTGAGGGGTTAAGAATCACCCAAGGGTAAGGGGAGACTGGGCAAGCAGAACAAAATAAAGGAGCAAACAAAACAAACCACACAGCACAACAGACACCCTAGCAGCACCCGCATATAGATGGGTGCCCCAAGCCTTTTGTCCTTCTCAAATAAGTTACTTTATTGGTCTTTGCAGTGTCAAAAGAACAAAATGAACACAAGACAAACAGGGCTGGGAGCACAGATGTGTGGTGGCCTTGAGAGCAGCTCACCCCCTCCAGTCTCTAGAACCTGCCATGTGTAATTAGTCAGTCTTTGAGGAGGGGACTGTGAGGTGGCAGCGTTTCAGCAGGTGCCGACGAGCGCCTTACAACCGACTGGCTGAACACCTTTCCTCCCAGACCTCTCTGGCCGGGGATCACTCAATTTGCTCAGTCCTTGCTGCCCGCCCGCTGCAGGGGAATGCGTGCTCAGAGAGACGACACTTCTGAGGTGGTCCCCGCTCTGGGCCACCAGAGGGATCACATTTCCCTGTGGCCACGGGGAAATAACCAGGGGGAAAAAGGGGGCAAGGGCGGTCAGCTAACAAGGGGCCTTTGGCTTTGTCCTGGAAAAAACAACAGAGAAGGACCAATGAGGGCCCCCAACTCACCCACCCCCACCGCAACACACATGCATATTCAGAATACAGAGAGAGGCGCACAGTACATTCCGCCTTCAAAGAGCAAGTTTCAATAGTCCCAGAAGAACCACAGTTCAAGAGTCTTTTGTATAACCAGGCAATACAAATTTTGAGGTAATTTCCTTCAAGGATTCTTCCTTGATATACAAAGGATCCCACCTCCCCAGGAAAGACCACACATTAACTGGTGGCTGCTGAAATCCCCCAAAACACATTATAGAAAAGAAGATACAGTCACAGATGTGAATCAAAGGGTTGCTGTAAGAGCAATGGGCTTCGGCTAATCAGCAGACCTCCCACTCCTGCATTCCGTCTGACTCAACCCGGCTCCCAAGCCTACCTAATCACCAGGGCTTCTGGCTTCCTGGAGGACAAAAAGCAGGCAGCAAGTATTCTGGGTAAAATCCTCCCAAAGTCTTCCCGGGCTGTCCCCCCACGGGGACTATGGGTTACTGTGATCAAGAGACACCTGAACATAAAACACAACTACACTTCCGCCAAAAATAACTCAAAACAAATCCATGAAGCAAAAGAATTGAGCAATCTTACCAGGGCTTGAAAACTGAGGGTGTGAGGTGCTGGGCTGAGGGCCAAGAGGAGGAGGAGGGAAAACACAGAGTGAGTGGGAGGGGGTGAGGGCTCCTGGGACGGCTGCCACGGAAGGCCGCAACCCTCGCATCTCCTCGCCAGGCGCTGACGACCCCTACAGCAGCTGGGGGCTCACCTTTGTACTGGGGAGTGAATTTGCGCATCTCAGCTGGGAGAGTCTCGTAGAACTGGTGTTCCCTTGGGACCAGGGGCTTGCACAGGGTTGTCTCGTTGAAGCGGAGCACACAGGAGTGCCCCCCAACCTGGTGGACAAAGGGCTCCAGCAGGACGCCCTTGGTACGGGGCTCCACGTCCATAGCCCTGAAAGCTGGGCTCATCCTCCAGGCGCAGGCAGCAGGGAGAAGGGGGAGGAGGCGGGGTCCAGCGGCCAGCGCGTCCTCCGTTTGCCGTCTGTCTGTGCGTCTGTCTGCCCGGCCTCGGCTCCTCGGTTGCGCGGGACTGAACACTCTGCGGGAAGCAAAGAGCCGCAGGAGTTGGAAGCGGCCTTCCAGCCGTTGCCTTTCTCCTCCAGCAGAAAAACAGACTGAACTCACTCCGGGCCCCGCCCACATCACCCACTGCGGGCCCGCCTCCTCTCGCAGAGACAAACAGCCTGAGCTCTCGCGGGGCCTGGCGGACGCCGCAAGGCAGGGATGGGCTCCAGATGCCTCCGGGACAGCCCGGATGCTTTAGGAAGCCCCTGCGGCGAGCACAACGCGACGCCTCGTAGAGGTAATCACAATTTCCAACCTAATATCTGCATTAAATCTTACCACTTTCTAATAAAATTAAGGTGACTGGTGTATATATTTTTAATAAACTATTTTTTAGAGAAGTTTTAGGTTCACAGCAAAATTAAAAGAAAGCTAGAGATTTCCCCCTTGCTCCCCCATATGCATAAACCTCTCCCATTATCCATATCTGGTGCAGCACATTTGTTACAAATGATAATGCACCTACAGCATTGCAGTTTACATTAGGGTTCACACTTGGTCGTTATGTTTCTATAAAAATGTATTTAAAGGGAAAACCTGCTTACACATTATCTAGTAAGATTTATCCCCCTAAGGTGTCCATACACACCGCCCTTGTCCAAGGCCAAAGACAAGCCCCATTAACCTTATTAGCAGTGCAGCTTGGGCCTAGCTTTAATGATTAACGGCTATATCTAAAAACAACTGATCAAGGCTGGCTAACTCCCTTTAAAAAGATACGCGGTGTTCTAGGTCACGGACTATTTTTATCAGTTCTATCCTGATCTCCAAAAGCTAGGGCACACCTTTAAACCAAAGCTGCACTGGTGAGGCAAGCACCACTCTCACCCACTCTGAGGTCCAGGGCCTTATACCTGACTTCACATTCCCAAACACACTGCATCTCAAGCTCTGTGCACTGGTTCACTGTTTCGGGGAATATCAAGCTAGTTCTGTGTTTTCTGTCTATAATTTACAGACTATACTGTCACTACCAGCAGGGCTTGGGCTACACTTCAATATCTGTATGGGGTTTCTTATTGGGAACTCCTCTGGTTCCCATATCTCCGACTGAGATGGTGGTGGTGGGAATGGCCTGCTAGAGATAGGCCCACCGTCCTCTCGGGTGGGTAAAGCACCTAATATGTGCTAGGCTCAATACAAGAAAGAAACTCATCTGGTCCTCATAATACTTTCTAAGAGGGAGACACTACTCTCCCTGTTGCAAACAATGAAGCTGATGTGGGGAGTTAAAGAAACTTATCTACGGCAAGAGACAATAAGCCACAGCTCCCAAATGAACCTATCTGTTGGATACTACCACATGGCTGCTGCTAGGGTCCAGGGTCTTTGGCACTTCTGCCTTGGTATAGCACACCTGCATACATGGGACATTTAGTTTGCCTGTGAGAGTGCTTTCAGCACTTATAGTTTCTATTTATAAAATACAGTCATGTGACACTTGATGGGGGTACATTCTGAGAAATGCGTCATTAGGCGATTCTGTCATTGTGTAAACATTATAGAGTGCACTTATTACACAAATCTACATGATAGAGCCTACTGCACACCTAGGCTTATGGTACAGCCTACTGATATGGGCTACAAGCCTGTACAGAATGTCACTGTGCAAAACAACTCGAGATTAAATCAAGCACAAGGGAAAATGATGCAATCAAGAGATGCGGTAAACACGAAATATATGAGGATGCTGCTGGCATAACGGCATACTGTTTTACAGCAAAACTTCGTGTTTTTTAAAATAAGAATACACTCTAAAATAATGATAAAAAGTATAGTAAATACATAAACCAGTGACATAGTCATTATTATGTACTGTACATACTTGTATGTGCTATACTTTTATAAGAGGGACAGTGCCATAGGGTTATTTAATAACAGCATCACCACAAACACCTGAGTCAAGTGTTGTGCTACAATGTTAAGACAGCTACAAGATCACTAGGCAATAGTAATTTGTCAGCTCCATTATAATCTTATGGGACCACCATCTTTTATGTGGTCTGTTACTGACCAAAATATTATCTGGCATATGACTGGCCTCCTTTAAAGAACTGAAGCTGGTGTTAATTTCTTCCTTTCAGAGAACTGACTGTGGGCCCCAACTGGAATCAATAAGCTTCTCTATATACAAAGAGAAGAAAACCAAAGGTCCTGATTTCTCACCTGGCATTTCCTTATCATCATTAGAAAGGCCCTCAGGAGGGCATGTGCCAAGAGGGCATGTGCCAAGAAAACACAGGCAATCAGCTCATGGCATTAAGTACATTCCTAAGCCCTTCTTAGACTCTCTCCAAAACGTGTAGCTCTGAGATGCTTGGCCACACAAGTCCCTTCTCTAGGTCTATGGACCAGTTCATACTAGTCTACTGAAAAGACCTCTTGAGTAAGAGCAATACTAAAGAAACCTACTGACTCATGGTCCACCTGCCAGTACTCAAGCATGAACCAGGTACACCAATTATTAAATTGTGAAAGCACAAGACATTCCTCATGGACCAGGCTTTACAAACAATCCAGGCCTTTCATAAAAGTGTCAACTGCTTTCGTTATCACAGCAATGCTAACAACGATATAAACCTTAGCAACTCTGTTCAAGATTCCTTAAATATATTTAATTAAGTAGAAAAATATGTTACTAGCATCTTCCCCATCCCAATCTCCAGTGACAAAGCGAAAACAAACAAAAAACAGTCCTTCATGACAGCTCTGAGTATGGTTCACGGGTGTGAATGGAGGCTAAAAGGTCCAGTTAGGGTCCCCATCTTCTCCTTCCACGTCTCTAGTGAATTCATTAGCTGCTAGGTATGATGTGGCACCTTGCCACTCTCCTCTCAGCACCCAATTCTGGCAGTGCATAAGACATTGCTCTCCAGAGAAGAATCAACATCTTGATTAGAGAGGCAAGAAAAATAAGGCTCATTCTTGCTTGAGCCAAGTATGATGACATAAGGAAACTCCCAAATGTGCGGTGGAATTAGAGACAATCGATTATACTGTAGTGAGAGGAAGCCAGATCAGATTATTGTCCCAATTCTGTCACTCAATTACTTGGAGAAAGTCCCCAAGTTCCTGACTTCCTTCAAGGTTTACAGACATATTTTCTGGTCTGAAAAATGGAGAGGAGAGGCCTGGAGTAGGCAGTGGTAACAAGTGAGTGGTAATCAGTAGTTTGTTTTAATCAAAAAGGAAAAACCAGAGAATATCAATGCACTGCACATAAGGTGAGTCTTGTTTTGTGATTCTTTTATTTCAATTATGTTCAATCTCTCAATGTGAACACATTAAATATGGCTTCACTGTACAAAATATTTCTCACATTTGAGATTGCAGACAAAGTGGGGCGTCTGTGCTCAGGTCCTTACAGGTCCTATCCCTGTGGCAAAATGAAGCATCAACTTTCCAAGGATTACACAGATCAACTTCTCTATAGCTTCCAAAGAAAAGCACCCAAAGCACCTGCTAATCTCTCTGTTCCACATGTTTTTTGAGCTGTGGGGTCTCTTAATGGTTTTTAAACATCTGAGATCTAAGGCCCTGGAGAAGTAATGATTACTGTGAAGTCCATACGATGGATAGACTTTGTACCTAGGGAGACGGAATAACCATAAGACACCAGCTTCAGATTCAGTGTCTACTTTAGCTTTCTATGTTGCCTCACATACTTGTCCATGAAACTATGAACAGGTAAGGAACAAAGAACACGATTCATCTTAGGCTAGGACACAGCTTTCCCTCACAGCCCATCCCCCTGACTCTATCAAACTGGTTTAAGGATCTACTGGAAACAATGCCTTAATAGTCTTTTAAAATATTACAAATGAAACAGCTATGACTCATGAAAGCCCCTGGGCCCTTAGCTCATACATCTAGAATTTAGTTAATGAGGCTCCAAATAAGATCTGCTGGGGCCACTTACTCTGCCTTAAGAAAAGCCCTAGGTTCGTATAGTCACAGGGGATGATGGTAGGGCACACTAGCCTGATGGTGGAAAAACAGCCCTTACCACCCTGCTCCTCTTCCCTGGGAGCCCCAGAGCCAGCATTTGGCATCTGCACACATCCATACACATCCCACAACTCACCACCAGGGTCAGTCACTGGAACTCTCAAACACTGAGAGAAATACAAAAAGATACAACCATTGTGGAAAACACTTTGGCAGTTTCTTATAAAGTTAAACATATACTTATTATATGACCCAGCAATCTTCCTCATAATTTCTAGGAGAAATAAAAAACAAAAGTCCACACAAAGACTTGTACAAGAATGTTCATAGCAGCCCATTCACAACAGCCAGAAGGTAGAAACAACCCAAACGTCCACCAAATGGGTGAATGAATACACAAATTGTAGTAGATCTGTATAATGGAATATTATTCAGGAAAAGGATTGTATTGATACATGCAATAATAAAGATTAATCACAAAAGCATTAGTTAAATAAAAAAATCAGTCACAAAAGACTTTATATTGTATAATTCCACTTATATGAAATTCTAGGAAAAGCAAAACTATAGAAGCAGGAAGCAGACAGCGATTGCCAGGGTGCAGAGGTAGGAGAACAGGACTGACTGCACAGGGGCCCAAGAGAACTTTTAGGGCTAATGAAAATGTTCTATGCTGTAACTGAACAGTGATCATCTGAGTGCATAAATTTGTAAAACTCATCAAATTACAGACTTAAAGTCGGTGAGTCTTATTATATAAAAATTGCATTCAATGGAGATTAAATTTTACTTATGCATTTTTGAATTTACAAAATTTTCCTAATTATATATGATTTCAATAATCAGAAAAGATTTTACCTAAAAAGATCATACTAACTTTATCATAGTTTACACATGCAAATGCACAGGTGAAATTTGCCTTCCCATCCATTCTGACTGGGCTCATCTGCTTCACACTGAGCATCTTGAGTCACTGGTACCAAGGTCAGCCTGGGTCACTATCTTGGTCAAAATAAGGGCTCCTAGCTTTCAGTGAAGGTACCCCCTGATAGCCATGTTTTCCCTCACTAACCCATGAAACCCACTGCTAATCCTAAAGCCATCTGCTCACTTTGAATAATTGTTAGCAGGGTATTGATATTAGCAGACTTCTACCAGCTGCATAGTTATCTTTTTCAATTCTTATAAAGCCAAAGCAAAATCATCCTTTACACACAAACAGAAGCAAAAAGGTCCAATAAGCCTTTCTGTAAAACACTCATAAGGAAAGAAAAACCAACATCAAATCTGCTCCTATAATATGGCTTCCTAGTTATTTCTCAAATGTGCCTATCATACACCTACCTCAGGGCCTTTACACTTGCCTTTCCCTCTGCTTGCTATACTCTTCCCCAGATATCCCCTTTGGCTCTCCTCTCACCTCCTTCAGTTCTTTATGTAAATGCCTCCTCTTTAATGAGGTCTTCTTTATCCACTCCATGGGAAATTGCCACACTGCCCTATCCACACTCCCTTATACCACCCTGTTTTTTTCTCCTTAGCACTTACCACCACCTAACACTATTGTTTTCTTATCTGTCTTATTTTCTATCTCACCCACCCTGCCTCCACCAGAATACAATGCCCATCAAGTCAGAGCAGGCACCCCATAGGATGTGCCTAAAATCGCTACTGCATCATGAACACCTGCTGCATACAGATCAACAGAATTCAAAAGGCACCCACTGCAATTATCCAAACCCACCCACATCAATCATACAGCGAGTACAATTACAAAAACCTACACCACTGCCCTGCACTTTACAAAACACATTGAGTACTGACGGGTATTTTTTTTGTGTGTGTGCATTTATAATCTCCCACCTTATCAACTCTGCATTAACTAGAGAGTACAAATGAAGGACTCTGCACCTGAACACTCACCTAGGACCTGCTGGTGTGGAACTATTTCACACAAACAAAGCCTAAGCTGTTAATGTAATGACGACCAACCTCTTAGAAAATTCTCTCTTGTAGAAACTCAGATAAGAATGTTCAATGAAGAATAGGCTATAAAAATAAATATACCTATAAGAAGACTAAAATCCTATCTTAGTTTAAAACAAATATACTTCTTAGCATTCTGAAAATCTGTGTTGGTACTGAATTCACATCCCAAAGACCCAAGGTTTTCAGGTTGCTAAGTTATCACTGAAAGATAATTGTCCCCATCTTTTGCAGGCAAACAAAGAAAGGCCGTGGTTTGGTGCTGAGTACATGATGAAGGCCTCTTCAGCAATGCTGGTGGGTCTACCAACCAGCTTTAAATGAAGTGTCTTAGTAAGTCAATGCAGAAGGAAAATCGACCTCTCCATAACCAGGACTTCCAGAAAAACTGGGCTACACATGAGGCACAAAAAAAGAGTTTTAGCAAAATAAAACCAGGAAGGAAGAGGAAAGCAGTCAATGTCTGCCCTGTGGGAGGCACCAAGGATAGAGACTGACCAGACTGACCCATCAGGCTACAGGGCATCAAACTATCATCAACCTCAGGAAAACTCCCACCACCGCTCCATAAAAATCAAGGACGTCGTATCCCCATCATCAACACACTCACCTCCACGTCAATAGGTGAGTGCACGACAGACTATTAGAATCCTATAAAAAGTTTGCTTATCAATTTCATATTTTAAATAATTTGAGTAAATGCTTGTGATATGCTCTTTAAATGAAAGAAGCAAGATACAAAACTGTATAATTGACACTGTGTAAACCAGGTCCAAAGCCAGTCTTTAAAAAAAAGACTGGCAAAAAGTACCAGTTATGCCACTAAAGTGTACACTTAAAAAAATGGTTACAATTGTAAATTTTGTTATGTATATTTTACCACACACACACACACACACGAAAACACAAAAATAAAAGTAACAGCTACTCATATAGATCATGGCTGCCTAGCCCCTCCAAAGCCCTGTAATCACTGCATAAACAATCTTGAATGCCTTGAAGCTCATGTGTGAAGAAACTTGATACAGGTGTCCCAGACTTGACAACAATCTTAAAAATTTAATGACATATGATGAGTTATAAAGCTGAAACTTTTCTAAGTTGTCAGTAAGAGAAAGGTGATGGGGAACAACCACTCTAGAGTGACTGTGTGACCTTTCTATAGAAAAATGATGACCCTGCTGTCATAGAAGAGGCAAGTCAAAATGCTGCATCCAAATGTATGGGAAAAAGTATTGTAGTGTTTATTTGCTTTAGAAATGTATTCACTTTTTGTGATTTCTTTGTTCAATTTACACAAACATTCAATGCAGCATTATTTACAATAACCAAGATATGGAGGCAACCTGGATATCCATCAATGGATGAATGGATAAAGAGGTGATTATGTATCTATATATAAAATGGAATATTATTTAGTCATACAAAAGAATGAAATCTTGCCATCTGCAACAACATGGACGGGACTAGAGGGTACTGTGCTGAGTGAAGTTAGAGAAAGGCAAATGCCATGTGATTTCACTTACAACTGGAATCTAAAAAACAAAATAAACAAGCAAAACAGAAATTTATAGATACAAAGAACATTCTGATGGTTGCTAGGTAGGAGGAGCTTTGGGGCACTGGGTGGAAAAAAGGAAGGGATTAAATACAAATTAGTAGTTACAAAACAATCATGGGGATGTAATACAGCATAAGGAATAAAGTCAATAATATTGTAATAACTATGTATGGTGTTGGGTACTAGATTTATGAGAGTGATCAATTTGTAAGTTATATAAATATCTAATCACTATGTTATACACCTGAAACTAATACAATATTGTATGCCAACTGTAACTGAAAAAGAAATTATTGTAGTCAAAAAATAAACATTCAAATTACCTAATTATTTCTATAACTGTAAATTATTTTGTTTAAAGATGACATTCATAATTATATGTTATATATTTATACCACATTATATAAACTTCAGGCACCACAAAACCTGGATCTGCTTGTACTAAGTGGTATGGTTGTTATTACTCTCTTCAGTTCCAAACCTCTGAAAGTAGTCTCCAACTCAAAGTGCATATTATCTTTATAATTACGAGGATATTGGGGGGAAATTAAAGAATTCACTGAGACAGTGAAATCAGGGAAAACCCAGATGGCTACTCAGCTTAAGATTTTAAACTCATCCAGAAAAAAAAAAACAAAACAGAACACTGATCCAACCCACAGATGCGTTCAGAACTCCACTCCATGATGGAGACCCTGGAGATGAACCACCTGTAAACAAGTGAAGATAATGACCCAACACACCCTGTCCTGTCCCTAAGGTGTATACAAAGCACTAGAATAGAAGGTTAGAGGAGCAAGTGACCAACTTCTCAAACTTCAATGACAATGGCATACTACCATGCAGGGATGAGAGCTACCTTTTATCCAGAAGTCCTTTGCTCTCACAAGAGCCCTCTGGAGCAGATGCTGTGACTACCTTCCTTACAGAAGAGTGCGCTGAGGCACTACGAGGTCCCCATGTCACCTAGGCTTCATCGTGAAAAACAACAGGCACTGGAGATGAAGGAGTCACTACTGAGAATGCTGATATCACAGTCCAACCTTAAAGAAGCTGCAGCCCGGCTGGCTGACTGGGTCACCACTACGTCACAGCAGGTGCCGGTTCTGCCAAAGCAGCAGGGCCAGAGTGAAAAGAAACAAAAACTCTGCATCGACCTGACA
The DNA here is from genome assembly GCA_004027375.1 of Macroglossus sobrinus. Lineage (NCBI taxonomy): Eukaryota > Metazoa > Chordata > Mammalia > Chiroptera > Pteropodidae > Macroglossus > Macroglossus sobrinus. Next base: position 26,288 of record PVKZ01002701.1, read on the forward strand.
CAGTGCCTGCAGTCCAGGCTAGTGATTCATTCTCTTCCTCAGGTGCGTAGGTAGAACTATTTCACGGAAGTCATAAAAATGCAGATCCTTCCCCTAATGCGAAGGGACAAATAAAACAGCAGATTCTTTTCCAAAAATCTGAATAAGCTTCTCCATTAGGGAAAAAGCAGCCTCTCAGATGTTTTTCCTTTCCAAAACCACCTGCATAACCATATTACTTTTTTTTTTTAAAACACCTGCAGCACCTGGTCTTCCTAGGTGGTCTCCCATCCAATTACTAACCAGGCCGGACCCTGCTTAGTTTCCGAGATCAGATGGGATTGGGCGTGTTCAGGGTGACATGGCCACAGATTCATATTACTTTTTGAAATGAATAACTTTTCATCAGACCAGATATCTGGGATGAAGAGACTAAAGGGCTCAAGAGAGAGGGGGACAGGGAGAAGCTGTCAGCCTATCTTGAAATACATACAAGAGTTACACTGACAGAATTAGTTTTAGGAATTTAAAAGCTTTTTCTGCTAAATTGTGGCACCACTTCCTTAAGCAGATCTAAATGATTTTCTAAGGTGTCACATGTCCTCTTTATTGGAAAGTCAATTTTTTAAAATAAATAGCTAAATATGTTCCATATACACACCAAGAATTTTCAGTCCTCCTTAAAGAGCCCATTACCCTTCTTCAAGGGCAAATCTCCATCTTCAGTCTCTCTCCTTGGTGCAGCCTACGGCTCCCACAGCCTTCTAGGAAAGCCACACGACAGGAACATGCAGAAGTGACTCTCTCAGACTACGGCCAAAGCTGCTCTGAGGTCTCATCTATGGCAGACATTCCTACCTTGAGTCATGATTCTCTCTTGTGTCAATAAGTAACAATCCCTTAGCTTTACACAAGATTATATGCTCCTTGCCTATGGTCAATATATACCCCTGCTCATCTCTCTGCTAGTTCCCAAACCAGATGACACATGAACTAACCCTCTGAAAAGAAGGATGCCAAAATGATTCGGTCCTCACAGGCAGCCACAGAACCCAGTAGCCCTGTCCTGCCTAGGCCAGCACCCTGAGTAGCCCTGACCTGCTAAGTGGAGGGACCAAGCTGTGTCCTGCACCGCACCATATCCTGTGCTCAGTGGGCACAATTTCCTCTGGGTCCTTACAACACCTCCCTCAGGTAAATACTTCCCTTAAAGGCTCACAGCATCAGTCTGGCAGCTTTCATTACCCAACCACCCTCAGTACAGCCAGATGTTCTTCTACAGCCATCCAGGAAAAGAGCGATACGGGAGTGAGAAAATTCCCAACACTGCACAGGTCACAGAACAATGTCTAACACAGGGCTATTTGCCAATCATCTTCCATGGATCCCATATTTCTTTCCAAAATAAGGCACAGCAAAATACAAGAAAATTTCTCTGGGGAAATCACGTTCAACTGCACCCATGGTTCTGAAACAAATCACACACTAATCCCTTCAGAATCACCTGGCTTGTGAGAAGTACAGTGACTTAAATTAAGAGCACATCTGAGAATTAGGAAGGAAGGCCAATGGAGCACTCCACTTTTGACATCCTACCACTCTATTCTCTCTCTTTGGTTCTATACAAGAAGCCCAAGGTATTTTCAAAGTAAAAACATTCTTTGAGAGCAAGATAAATAATTTCTGGGAAAGGGGCATCCTGCTCCTTTCTATCCCATCCCTCACCTGCCCCAGACCTGCTGACCACACCCATCAGTTTTTGGGGGCCCACAGTCAATCAGCTAGCTGCAAGCTGGCACTCTTGCAAGGTCTGCCCTTCCAAACACCTCAGGACCCTGCATCCTGAACTTACAGTCCTCCCCTGGTCTCCCAGTGTAGGTGTGGCATCCCAATCCACCCATAACGTTCTCAAGCGTGCATCCATGGGAAGGTGTTGCTGTGACTGTCCCATTAGGCCCACCATAGGTTCTACAAAGGGCAGGGTCAGCTCAAAGAACCTGAAGAAGAGATATCTATGTTCTCATTCTCAGATAAGGACACAGAGCAAGAGAAACCCAAACCATCAACAGGTTGAAAACCAACTCAACTGCCTCTCCTGCAGAGGCAATCACCTCAGAGAATAGACACTGTTCATGGAAGGACATCTTTCACTGCCTATATGAAAACCTCAATTCATAATAGCAGAATAATTGAAAATGTTCAAAAAAACTAAGAGAGACAGTAACCTCAGCAATATGCAAATAAGTGATTTAACACTTACTGGTATATGTTTTTCCTGTCGGGTTGCTCAAGCTTGCAAAAACATATTGGTCAGGTATACTACATCCATCTCTCTTCCTCCTTGTTGGGTAACTCTGGCAATCTCTCATGTAAACAGTATGCTTCTTTTGGCATCAGAGAGAATAGATACTAGGTCCATACATCTCCACAGGGTGCCCCAAGACATCAGAACTGCTCTCTCCAGACATCTGTACAACCTGGAAGGACCTCTTTCATGTTACCTTTTAATGCCCCACTCAGTGGCACACTCAGCAAAGTACAGGGTGTCCTGCCTTCTCCATTATACCCACAGGCCTGGTGCCCTGCCCAGCCCACATAGGAGAATTAAAGAAGGCGAAGAAGGTAGAGAAACAGAACTCAGTAGGTGACTAGGTGTTATACACTGTTCTTAACCCTTGAGAGGGATACCGACCCCTGAAGAATCTAAGACATTTGTGGGCTTCTCTCCTGAAAAATGAACACCTCACTCCAGGGAGTGAGCAACCATGGACCCTGTCTTCAGATACAGGGAATCAAATTAGAGGAATGAGTCAGACACTGGACCTTCACATGTCAGAATGAGGATGTTTTGTTCATAAAGTCAGAAACAGCTAAGAAAATACTGTGTAGAGGTGCAGACACTTAAATATGAGGGGCCAAGCACTCAAGAAGAAATATTCAACAGATAGTTGGGAACAGTGGGATTGGAGCCTGAGTGAACCCAACTTGAAAACAGATTTTGGAATTACCTACAAAGGAAAAGATAGAAGGCACCCCAAGGGTAATGTGCAAGGAAAGAAGACCACTGGGTCAAGGACCCCATAACTGTGAACTGCCTATGAGCAGAGGGTGCAACATGAGTGTGAGAGATGAAGGTCAATAAAGAGAGAAGGAGGCAAGACATCTTCACATTCCTGGAAGCCCAGGGTTAATCTCCTTCCATTTCCACGTGGAAAATCCAGGGATCATACCTTTTGGACCACCTGACACAAAGGTTTGAGGAGGGTCCTGTACTGTGTGGCCTGTTAGGTCTCCAACAGCCCTCAGAGTTCAGTTTGGGGCTCATTTTTTAATGAGCCTTAGCAGCTCCTTCACAATTTCTTCACCAAAAAAGATAGACAGGAATGACCTGATCAAACCCAGCCATCAGCATCAAAAGGTCTTAAGCACAGCGTATGGGAAACCCTACAAGACAAATGACAGTTGCTTCAACAAGAAAAACACAGTGAGCATATATAAATTCAAGAAACAAAAGGAATACTCCAATCGAATTCAATGTGTACTTTATTTGGATCCCACTTTAAACAAACCAACTATAAAAAGTAATAATGAGATAACTGAGGACATTTGAATGTGACTGGATTTTTTAAATTAAGAGATTATTATTTTTTAGGCAGAATAATGGTATTATAGATACTGTGGGTAGCTCCTTGACTCTTAGATATACTCAATGAAATATTTATGGATAAAATACACTTTGGGAATAAAGTTCCTGAAAAAATGCATCTATTTTTTTTAAGTAGGGGAAGGATGGCAGAGTGTAGATGAAACAAAACTGGCTAAGAAATGATAAGTGTGGACTCTGATGATGATGGGTGACAAACCCAAAATCAATTGTGTATCATCTTAGGAGATTGTCTTTTCCTTCAAACTCTTAGATGGACTCTAAACCCAATTTGGGGAAAAGGACTTTTCTTTGCCATTGGAACATACTGCAAAACACTAGTACTATCTGTCCCTCTTATTACTTGATAATCATTACTCTATGCAAACAGGAAGAAATATAATTTATTTTTTTAAATGCTTTAAAATGTAATCACATGAGTTAATCATCTCTTTACTTTCTACTATGCGAAAACATGTTCAATATATTTAAGCTGATTATCACTAGGTAAAATAATTTCACTTAAAGGGAAAATTCTTCCCCAGTGCATCCCCTTCATGAGCCAAACAATGGAAAATTTTCACCTCAGCAAGCTGGCCTCAGGGAGGCTCAGGCTCATCCGGTTGCCTAGATACCAGTGACATCTCTGGTGCTTACGGAAGGCTCTGACACCCTTCTGCAAGGGAGACTGGCTAAGGTTAATCAATCAGCCCTGTTCCTTCCTCACACATTCCATTGCTCAGACAGATACAGGGCTAGTACAAAGGTATACAAGTGCATGTGTCTGTCACCTTCCAAGCCTCGAAGCACAAAAGAAGTCTATTATATCTCTGCTTATCCGGTTTTTACAATTTTTAGTAACTGTAGTCCTAGTTCTCATCCACTTGATTTCTAACAATTCCTGTGAATTCCACTCTAAAATCGCAAAGCAGGCGAACCAACTGAAGTAACAGTTCAAGTGATTTTTCTCTCCAAAGAAAAAGTTACTATGAGATCAACTGGCTTATTATGTCAAGTATGATAAAAGTATTCATTTTGCTCAGTTTCTAATTCTGATAGTGGCTAAAATTAGAACAATTCCACCACCCTGAAACTGTTCTTTAAATACTTAACACCAGGTTACAGGATGCAATTATACAAACTCCACAGCAGCAACCTATGTAAATAAGCACCTTAGTTAACTTAAAATGTTACCCTGCTAAAAAGGCAAATACAGCAAATATTTTAAATACTAGAATTCACCAAAATCACCGTAATCATGCTTTATAAAACCTACCATAAAACATTTGTAAAAGCTATCTATCACATTTTTGTAACCACTTTTCAAAAGTTTCAGCACTTTAAAAACTACTCTTCCATATGATTTTATTTTATTCTTGCTCTATGTACATTTTTTTAACCAAAATGTTTCATCCCAAGCAGTGACTAATTCTATTTCTCTTGGCATTTAAGAGCACTAGATTTTACTGGTTTCTATATTTTACAACATTTTGGTTCATTTTTTCCTACTAGTGTAGCTTTCTTAATATATGCAACGGAATAAAATCGTAAAATGAAACAATTAGGATGCAAAAGACAAAAGCAGTCTGCAATCAAGTGTGAAAAAAATGAAAGCTCCACCCATGGTGAAGTTATCACTATAAAGAAGTCTTTTGATCTATTTTAAGACTTTTTTTGGATAATAAGGTTATTATTATTACAGATTTCCCCCACCAGATAGAGATACCAGCTGACAGGCCCAACTGCCATTAAACACTCAAAATGGCTGCATATCTGCCAGCCCCAGGTAACAGTACCTGAGGCTTTGGGTTGACGCCTCCACCCAAACGCTCAAGGTGAACCCCAAGAACCAGCGAGAGCGTGGACCTCAATGTCCTAGGGAGACCCCACAATGACCCGGGAGGTCCTGCCTACCCAAAGACCATGGAGACTTCCTCAATGACAGAGGAAGATCCTGAACCCCCCAAACGTCCAGGAGACCCCTCCCCCCAATGACCAGGTGAGATTCTGCCCCTCAAAACCAGTGCAGATCTTTTTTTTTTTTCCCAAAAACCGGAAAAAATAATGTGTCTCTCAAATGACCCAGGGAAAGCCGGCCCCACAAAGACCCTGTGAGATCACCGCCCCCGCCATAATAGCGGGAGTCCCTCCCCAAATAATCCAGAGCTACCCCTAGTAACCAGAGACCCCACCCCACAACAGCCCGAGGCCACCCTCCCTCAAGGATCCCGGGACGGCAGAGCCAGAAGACTCCCCAAGCGGGCGTTACCTGCGGCCTCAACCCTGTCCCGCGGCGCTTCCGTCCTATTGTTTCTCTCTCATCAAGATGGCGGCGGCCGCGCCAGCCCCGCCCCCGCGCCTCGCTCCCGGCGGCTGCCTCTATTGGCTCACACCGGGAGCCCCACTCGTGGATTGGGCAGCCCGAAAAGCGCTGTTGCTAGGGCGCTGGGATTCTCTGCAGCAGCTTCCGGGAGGGGCGGGGCAGGGGCGGGGCCAGGGTATGGGGCGGAGCCTTGTCTGCCTACACCGGGAGGGTGACCTAAGAGATCAGATGAATGAGTGGTTGGGTGGACAGGCGAGCTACGGGTTTTATCGCTGCAATGTGGGATGGCACGGGGGGACGGATGGATCAACCAACCGTACTGTTTTTCCCAAGTCTGAGGGGTTTCCTAAAATGTAGGGCTTTCAATTGAGACTGTTCACAGCAAACTGGGGAGTTGGTTACCCTAGCAGATGGATCGACAGAGAACTGGATGTGGATGGATGGAAAGATGGACGAAAGAGTGGCTATAGATAGTGGATAAAGGAGTCTATACATATACAGGTGGACAGTTATAGGTGAGGGGACAAATGACTAAATGTAAAGGGGTGGACAGAGAATGGCTGTTTTCTGTGACTGATGGATGACTCAGTGCGCAGCCCAGGTCCCACCAAGTTCTGCACTGCAGGGCTTGTCTGCGGCTCATTTGTCCCCAGCCCTATGTTTGCCAATAAGGCTCCCACCTTAGTGAATGTCAGTATAGCTGGGAAAGGCAAAGGAGGAGGCAAGCGCTGCTGAGAATGGGGAGAGCCTCCTACCTGATCTCTGCCCTTTCTGTAAAGGAGACCAATGTTGCAGCGTTCCGTGCTGGGGTTTTCCAGAGGCGTGAATTCAAGCATATACTCACTCATTCAGCAAGTATTTATTGAGCACGTATGTTCTGCTGGAAAAATAGCAGTGAACAAAAACAGTTTTTCTTTTTTTTAATGGGAAAAATCCTGTCCTAATGGGGATGAAAAGGAAAGACTTCATGTGACTAGCTGATCTCTCCTTTCTTAGGAACACCTTCCCGGTGTGGCCTTCAGGGTCCCATGCCCTCCTGGTTTCCTCTGACTTCAACAGTTCCTCCTCTTTGCCTCTTCTCTCTCTGTCTACACTGTTTCCCTCCTATTCCCATCCAGGTTCATGGCTTCAAATTCCATCTACATGTCAGTCAGTCCAGACCCTTCCAGAATGCCAGACTCAATGTGTAGCTGTGGACTGGCCATCTGCACTCTGACTTCCACTTGGCAACTCAACCTCGACTTGTGCCACCCTAGCTCTGGTTCATCCCTCACACCCACATCCGCCAGCTCAAGTGATCGCAGCTCAGTCCTTTTTATTGCTCAGGCTAAATGCCTCGGAGTACCTCTTGACTATCTTTCCCACTTACATTCAGTGCACCAGGAAATCCTGTTGTTTCCGCTGTATCATCTACACAGAATGAGACCAGGTTCATGGGTTCCACCCAGTCCAAGCCACCACTACCTCTCCCCAAGACGTCACAGCCACCTCCCAGTCTCCAGCTGCTGCTTTTGCCATCTTCAGTCTGTTCGCCCCGCCCCGCCCCCCCCGCATTAGCCTCTGAATGTGTAAGTCAGAACCCCTATGCCCTTCTCAGAACCCTGCAGGAGCACCTCCTTGAAGAAAAACCAGACTTGGCAGGGGCCCCATGATTCCTCATCATCTCTCTGACTGCATCTCCTCTGTTTGCCTCCCAAAGTTGCTCACATATCTTACCCCGTGCACTTCTCCTGGCCCAGGGACTGAGCTCCGCTCATTCTCTGTGCCTGAATGCACTTTCCAGAGATTTCCACAGGACTGTACCCCGATGCCTTCAGAGCCCCTCATTTCAGGCTGCAACCTTCACCTTCTGACTGCCAGCCCTCAGGATCACTTTAATTCTCTATCCCTCTCTACTGTTTTCCATTACCACCTTCTCATACACTTATTTATGTAGATAGTTATTATCCTTATATGGCATGGTCTGGCTTCCTCCACTAGAAAAGAGCCTTGTGAGATGGAAATTTCCACAGATGTATCCTGAACACCTAAAACACCAAGTAAGCTCCAGAAATACCTGTTGACCGATTGCATAAAAACAATGTCATGTGGTGTTAAGTGATAAGTATGAAAAAAAAAATTAAATGGGGCAGCAGGAGGTTGTGTCAGGGTGAGAGTGACCCAGATCAAAGCCAGCCCTGGGTCATGCCCAAAAGGCCCTCCACACCCAGCGTGATTGCTTGGAAGCCCAGCCCAGCTTCTGCTCCTATTCCCCACCTGCACTACATGCTGTAAACACAGAATAAAAGCCTAACAGGCACCAGTCATTCAGACCCTCACAGACAGGCACTGCCCCACTTTCTCTGCCTATCCAAGCTCCCATTCCAGTGCTCCTGTGTATGGGGTGGAGGCTGGACAGAGCAGGGTCTCCCTGGGGGTGGCCCCAACATTAATTCACTCTTCTACTCATTCCATTAAGTGCTTAGCAAGGGCTGGCCTGGCCTAGACTCTGAGTACATGGCAAGAATGAACATGGCAAGAATTTGAATGATTTGCTGAGTCTCTGTCCTCTAGTGAGGAGTGGGGGTGGGGGGGGAGTGAAGGATGGATAAAACAAAGAGTAAAAGAACAAATAATTATGAGCAATGTGAATACAATGATGAGAAGGAACCAAGCTGATGTGCGGAGGATGGTGTTTGTCCAAGGAAGCAGGAAAGGTAAATCTGAGAAGGGACATCTGAGCTAAGATCAACCCAAAGGCACTGGCTGAGCAGGGAAGATCTAAGAGAAAGAAGCCATTCCTGACAGAAGGTGTAGCAAGTGCAAAGACCTTGCAAAAAGAACAAGTTTGGCATGTTAGAGGAATGTGAAGACCGTGCTTGGGTCTAATGGAGGGAATAGCTCAGAGCTCAATGGGAAGCTCAGAGGCATGAGAGAATAGACCAGAGACCTGGAGCCCAAACCCAGGAATCCTGATGTGCAAACCTGATGTCTAGAAGGAGAAAAAAAAAAAAAGATAGGTGAAACAGAGGCACCAACCAACCAAATTAGAGAAGAAAACTTTCCTGATGTATAGAGAAAGCTGTGTCTCCAGGTGGGAGGTACTGACCACATTCCCAGGCAGTACGGAAGGGCAAGACTAGTCAAATTCTTTAACTTCAAAGAGAACGAGAACATTGTACAAGCTCTGAAATAGATAGAATGAGTTACCTAACAAGGAAGAAAAACCAGCTGGCCTTAAACTCTCCCCACTAACATAGGCAGAAGATCTGCCACCTATGCCCAGATAAAGGACAGTGCTCATGCTTGGTGAGGAAAGGTGCTACTAATGGAATGGAAAAAAAGGTAGAATTTCCAAATTACCCAGTGGAAATAGTAAATGAATGACATCTTCTTAAAAGAAAGAGAAAAAAGAAAAGTAGTAGGTTTTCCGTATCAAATTGCTCATGGTCAACTCTTTTGACGCCCAAAAATGGTAGTTTTATATAATTCGATTGACTAAAAAAAGATAAACCACAAAGTTAAAAAAAAAAAATGAACATAAAGTAATTGTGGGATGAGCAAAGTCAAACTTCTTTATCATACTAAAGAAAAATGCCCTGACTCCCAATTAAAGACCTAGAGACTGAGCTAGAAAGACAAACCCTAGCCACCAACTGTTTATAAGAAGGACACTTGAAACCACAAGAAAAGGCTGAAAATAAAGGAGTTGGCAGAGAGAGATGTCAGGCCAGCACAAACCGGAAGACAGTAGGAGTACCCACGTGAAAGCAAAGAAGGCAGATTTAAGGTGACAGGCATTGAGCAAAATAAAGAGGGCCATCATCTAACAAGGGCGCAATTTATGAAAAAGATATTTTTAAAAATCATATGTCAGTATACACCAGATACTCAAGCTATTTCTTTTACATCAGAAACTAAATAAGATTGGCACTAGCACTGCTATCATTACACATCACCTGAATTCTAGCAAATATAATAAGAAAATAAAATGTTAAAAGTATTGGAAAGAAAGAGATCACCCTATCTCTTTAGTTAATGCCATGATTATAAATCTAGAAAGTCAAAAGACTTTCTTGAAAACTACTACAGTTAATAAGAGAAAATGTTAAAGTGATAAATACAAGAAACATATCTTTAAATAATAGCATTTACTCCAGATAAACCTCTACAAGCAAATAAAAATATCCAATTAATAATAAAACTATAACATATTTAGAAATGAACTTATTAAGAAAAGTATAGAAACTGTATTAGGTGGGAACCTATAAAATTTTTTGAAAAGCAATCAGGCAAACTTCAGTCAAATAAAAATGCATATAGTTTTGGACTCTATAATCCCAGTCTTGGGGTTCTCATTTACAGAAATTGAGGCCCTGAGATGTGAGCTACATGGTCAATGATATTTATTGCTACATCCTGAGTCACGGAAAAAAAATTGCAAAGTGATGGCTCATCCACAAGGGCATGATTGGAGATATTCTGGTCCTTCCACACTGTTCCAGTTATTGTTCTGTGTAACAAATTACCCACATTGAGGGGCTTAAAACAGTAACATTTATTTTGCTCACTAATCTGTCATTTGGGCAGGAATCAGTAGAGACTGGTCTTCTCTGCTACATGGGTCTGAGCAGCTGAAGGCTCCTCACTTAAGTCAGGCGTTGAATGCTGGTTGTCAGCTGAGACTTTGGCTGGGGCCGGAACCCCCACATGTGGCCATTACGTGCACCTTGGGCTTCTTCATAACACGGTGGTGAGGCTCCAAGGATGATTATCCCAAGAAAGGAAGCCAGGTGGACGCTGTATCCTATTTCTAACCTGGACTCCGAAGTCACAGTGTCATTTTAGCCTCGTTTTATTCATTAGAAGCAAAGTCACTAAGGCCGAGCTGTACCCAAGGAGAGGGAAATCAGACCCGCCTTTTGTGGGAGAAGCATCCACAAGATTTTCTATCACCATCAAAAAGCAGGCATTAAAATAATACAACTTGATTTGGAGGACCTGCCACAAAGTGGAGAAGAAGGAGAAAAATAAGATGCAGAAAAGTGTGTACAAAATCATCTAAATGTGCTCAACAAAGACAAACCACTCTATAATTGTATGCATATTTTATGATTAGGTAAGCCATGAGAAATATACGGAACATATATCTTGTAACCACAGGTTTCAGAGAGTGATGATGAGATAAAGGAGAGGCAGGGGTAAGCAAAAGAGAAAAAGATCAAAGACGGTGCTAAAATCCAGCAGTTAGAATGGGTTCTCTCTTATGCATTTAATTATAGGTGTATATTTAATTGCATGAAGAAAGTGATTTTTTTTAGAGAGGCATGTTTAGGTGATAAAAGTAATCAAGAAAATCAAGGATGCATTGACCACCTGAGCACCAAACTCAGGCTAGAGTAGGGTGGGAGCCTGGTGGGCGTCAAGGTAGAGGTGCAGGGTGCAGACAGAGTGGCTCATCTGAGTCTTAGTGTCATTCTGTGTTTGGCCTATAGGAAATCATTGAGTGGAGTGTGTTTGTTTTATGTACCTTTCTGTATTTGTTATATTCCACACTTAAATTTTTTTTATTAAAAAAAGGAGCAAAAAGCAAACATTTGTAATTTAAATTTATTTAAATTAGTTTCAAGTATATAGTACATTGGTTAGACATCTATATAGTTCATAAATCGATTTCCCCCAATTGCTCCCTCCCTCCCCTGGCGCTCCACCTAGCCATCCTATTAATGCTAACTGCATTCCCTCTGCCATGCTCCCCATCCCCATGAAGAGCTATCAACTATACATTTGTATTTATTCAACCCTCTTCTCCCAGCCCCGCAAACCCCCTCCCCTCTATCCATCGCTAAATTGTCCACTATAATTGTGAGTCTGTTCAAAAAGCAAACTTTATAGAAGGTTCCCAGTGAGTGAACAGATGAGAAAGGGACCCAGGTAAAGACCGCTGGACACTCAGCAGTGTCCCAGATGGAGGTGTAAGACTGGAGTGAGCAGTGTAGGGATATCACCCAAAGCCATGTGTCCTGGATGGAATCTTGGTGGGAGAGGTGCAGAGGGGTGCGGGGAAGACCTGGAGAAGAATCCAGAGAGCAGCCTAGGGCCATTCCAACATTTAACGTGTCTCCTTAAAGCTGGCAACGGAGGTGGAAGGAAACCAGGAGACCCGGATGTTCCTGAGATGAGAAGGGGGTCCCTAAAGGAAGAGGGAGAAAGCCATCCATCAGGATGAAGTGGCCGAGCCCCTCTGGCTGTGCTTGTGGAAGTCGCCGGGGACTGCAGGGGTGGGATGCAGCCAGAATGGAAGGTGAGGGGGCCACTGCAGGAAAGTCTCAAGGCTTCTGCCCGTGAAGGGGGGACAATAAAAGAGCTCCAGGACAACATGGGACAAGAGGTGCTCGGTGCTTCAGACCCATCACTTCTGTTTTGTCCCTAAAAACAAGGCAAGGCCATTGTTGAGCGGGGCAGGGGCCCAAGAGGTCTGAGGACAGGGCCGAGTGCCAGGCAGCAAGCCCTGGCCAGGGGCCACAGAGGAATGGTGGCAGGGAGGTACTGAGCAGAGAGCTGGCCTCAGGGATGTAAGCAAGTAGGCCACAGGCAGGAATGGCCAGGGCAGAAGTCGTCCAAAGGTGGAGGGGGCAAGAATTGGACCAAGAGGTCAAAATGGCCCTTCTGCACCCGAGATCACCGTGACCTGTGGATAGCTGCTGCTCCCCTGCTGCACTTTGTCCCTCCCATGCAGCCCTGGGCCAGGGGGGTGGGGTGGGGGTGGGGATGGGGGTGCACGGATACAGTTGTCTGGGAACTGGCTCCTCTCTGCATTTCTTTCCATCTGTTCCTTAAACCGCGGAGCTGAGCTAGTCTTTGTCGCTTAACCCTTCAGCACCCCCTCGGGGGTGGGACACAGTTGGATGTGCATTCCACTCAGGGAACAAGATGTTCCCACCAGGGCAAGGGCAGCTCCCTATGACCCCCAGTAACTCCTGCCCTCTGCACCCACAGTCCTGGGATGCCGGCCATGCAAGGAGGGGCTGACTTTAAGTGATTCCTACGATTTTTTTTTTTTCCCCAGGACAAAAGACAGGAAAATTAACCAAGAACAGGATCCCGCAGGGCCAGACGGGAGAGGCTAGAAGCACATCCTGGACACGCACACTCAGTCTCTGCACGGTCAGGCAGTGAAGAAGCTGGGGGCACTGTGGGAACCCCCCAAGGTGCTGGAAAGCCCTTCCGTCCTCAGCAGTCCCCACTCTGCTCGGTGCACCTTTGCCTGCACGTTGTAAACTTGGCCTCCAGCAAGGTTAGCCCTCGGGTTGTAAAACTAGCTTTACCCATTTATCAGGGATGAGGATAACCCACCCCTGGTTTTCAGCTGTGAGGCCAGCTCTGTGGGGGAGTGGGGGCTGCTTTTGCCGTGAGCCAGTGATCCCAGCTTAAAGTGACCAGAAGGGGAGAGAACACACAGCCACTGGGCCCCAGACACCTATTGTATGGAGTTGGGCCTTGGCTCAGGCCAAGGTGAAGGGGCTGGGCTGGAATCATGCTGGGATAATGCCTGTGGGCAAAGCCAAGGTCACAGGGTGCTGAGGGGTGGAGGATGGTGTGTGTGCGTGCGTGCGCACGCTCCTTCTCATAAACCTGCTTCCTTCTTTACAGAGGCAGCCCTGGATGAGGGCCAGCTCATCCGTGTCTGCCTACCCTCAGGCAAGAGAAGCTGCAGCCTCAGGGATTGGTGTTAAACTCTGAGGTAGGGCAGATGTGGGTGTTTTTGAATGTTTACCCACAATGTCAGCCCTGAGTTCAGGGTCCGGAGGTCATGTGCTCTCCAGTCCCCCCAACTCCATCCTGTTTGGGGAAGTGTTCTGGCTCCCACAGCTGCCAGGGCTGCATCTGCTAGGCAGATAAAGCCCCTTCTCTGGTATCCAGGCCAATTCCGGGGGCCCCTGAACCTGTGTGTGGCCTTGCATCTCACCTTGCAGGTGCCTACACAGCTCTGGGATAGGACACCAGAGTCCAAGGTGGCTCAAGCTGTTCTGACTTGCCCGGGACTGATGCACATCTACCCCAAGGCCTCTTCCCGCCCACCCTGCATGCCTAAGATTCAGCATCAGGTCCCCTGCTCCTCCAGCTTCCTGGGAGGGGCTTACGACAGGCAGGGGAGTGTGCACTGCAGGTGTCTCTCCATGCCCATGTCTTTTCTTTTGAAAATAAATATGTCTGGTTTAACTTAGAGGTAATGCTGGAAAAGTGCTTGTTTGCTCATCTGCTGGGTCTGGACTTTAGCTCTGTTTACAGAAAACAAACCAACAAAAATCCCTGCAAACTGCACACTCCTGCTTCCTCATTCTGGGTGTTGGAGGACCTGGCCAGAAAGGAGATTGTTGGATCCTGGCTTCCAGCAGAATACACAGGGACTTTTGACCCTTGGCTCAGTGCGATTCTACAGAAGAGGAAGGAGTGGGCCTGGGCCAAGAAGGCCACAGAGATTCTGGCTGGTAGTTTTGACTCCTTCCCCAAAGATGGCGTGCAAATGGCCATTCTTATACCTGTTAGGATGGAATGATTGGTCAAGGCAGGTCCCGCTGGCTTTCCTGGTGTGTGGGGTAGCTAGCTCCCAGTCCCACTCTGGTTTCACACTCCTTTACAGCCTTTGTAGCTCTATAGTCTCCACATGGGCTGGGGACTATATATTTACTCTGTATATTTCAAGACCAACCAGATAACTGGTTTTATAGACTAGAAATGACCACAGGCTCAAGGATTCTGGCTGGGAAGAAGTCAGAGGAAGGCGGGTAGAAATGCCAAACAAAAGATACTTTCAGAAAAATGTGATTCTTAGTACACGTCATCACAACCTAGGCCAGAAAGGCATCTTTGGCCAACCTTCGTCACGTTGAGAATGAAGTAACACAAAGATGACACTTTCTGAGGAGTCTTCCTTCAAATTTTAAATCTAGTCATCCCCTTATCACAGCTCCCTCGATGATTCTATAACCAGAATTGTGTGATGCCATCCAGAGCAGTGAGGAATATTGCATGCCGTGTGTTCAAACCACTCACTCTATGAAGAGGCAATGGCAGCCCCACTGGAGAAGTAGCACGACTGAGGTCAACAAGAAGTATTGGGAGCATGATCAGCCTTGAAAAAGGAGACTAGGATTCCTGAGTCAGAAATAAGGAAGAAAAGCTTCTTCAGCACCAGGGGAAAGGACTAGGGCTGCCCCAGTGACCTCAGTATCATTACTCTTGCTAATTCTTGGGGTTTGAAGATACCGTCGGGAATGTCCACAGCAGGTCATCAAGATTTGTTCACTGAACAAATAAGCTGAGTCAGACCTAATTTCTGACATCCTAATTCAGAACTTGGACAATTACTCATCTGAGCTCACCACTGATTATTCAGTATGTTTCTGGTTGACACTGCATTGTATCTGCATATCTCAGTATCAGGTGAAAGTATTTATCACTAGCCATCCTTTGTGATGGGGCATTTGTCTGTGGGGAGGACAGGGCAGGGAAGCACAATTCATACTTAACATGATGATGCTTTGTGAAACCACCCAATTTCCTAAACCACATAAGTGATACTGTTTTACCTGTTGTTATAAAATTGACGTACTAAGGTCGCTGAAGGTTTATTGAGGTAATTCTGATAGGACAAATGTCCAGCTTCCTATTAGAAAATACGCAGAAAGCAAAGTCCTTCTGTGACGTTCACTCTTCTAGGCTGAGACTGTGGACAATATAATCTTGACATTGTCCTGGCATTTCTTAACTATTCATAGCAATACCACCCACCAAAACCACAAAGGCCAAACCATATTTAATTTTGGAAACAAGGCCAGTTTGGCTTTGAGGGTTCAAACACGTTTCTTGGGCCCACGTGGGGATTCTGTATGTTTACCCACTACTTGGTCCTTTTGTAATGGCAGGTGAAAGCAAAGTCAAACTGGAAAACGATTTTAAAATTAGCTTTTTGGTCATTTGGAAAGAAATTGTAGATACAGTGGGCGGTCACAGAGTGATTGCTAGTTCTAACAGCCATGTTCCAGAGAAGGAGATGATGTAAGTAACATTGTCATACCAGAGATGATTTCTGCTGGGTGGCACTGGGAATCTATCTTTCTTGGCAAGTGATGTATCTGATGCCCTTGCACGCCATCCCCAACCACTCAAAGCTGTGATGGTTAATCTTGTGTTGACTTGAGTGGGCCACGGGGTGCCCAGATATTTGGTCAAACACTGTTTTAGGAGTTTCCGTAAGGGTGATTCTAGATTGTTATCAACATTTAAATCAATAGACTGAGTAAAGCAGGTTGCCTTCTTGACGTGGGCAAGCTTTATCCAATCAGTTGAAAGCCCGAAGAGAACAAAAAGGTTGACTCTCTCCCAAGTAAGAGAATTGTCCTGCCTGACTACCTTCGAATTGGGACACTGGTTCTTCCTGGATCTTGAGCCTGCCAGCCTATGGACAGGGGCTACACTATAGGCTCTTCTGGTTCTTAGGCTTTCAGACTCAGACTGGAATTAAATCATTAGTTCTCCTGGGTCTATAGCTTGCCAACTCATCCTGCAGATCTTGGCTGCCTACATAATCACGTGAGCCAATTTATAATAAATCTCTTCACACACACACACACAACAAACACACACCCCGTATTGGTTCTGCTTCTTTGGAGAACCCTAACACATATGCCCAGGCCTCCTCTAATTTCTCAGAGCTCACACCCCAATCCCAAGAACGCATGTGCCAGCTGAGTGCTAAGATAGCCTGGAGCTCTGAAACGAGAGGACAAACACATAACACAGGCTGCATCAGAAAGTCAGACGTGGTTTGTCAGCCTTTATTAACCAAGAGCGAAGCCGAGCCCTAGAGTTTCCTTTTAAAAAACCCAGCCTTGTTTATGGCAAACAATGATTTAATTAGACGTTCAATAGTACAGAGCAGGAATTAATCATTTTCCAATCGCTTTTTCTTCTGAGATTAAAATACAAGTGTAAAACAGGTTAAAAGAAGGTTCTCCCCAATGATTTAAAAATAATTCCAACTGAAAGACATTTTAAACACTATGTGTAGAACTCGGGACCAAAAAAAAGACCTTAAAACATTTTTACCTTTGAGGTAGCACAATAATGCTTAATTAGATTTCTTTTATTACAATGAGCTTTAAGAAAACAATGAGGAATCTATTATACCTTTTGCTCAAGGTGGGCTAAATGGTATTCTGCAAATCCCCTATGAGGTTAGTGACAGTTTTCTCCTTTAAAAAAAAAAATTGTTTCTTTTTTTAAAGTATAAAGATAGCCCTGCAGTGTGTAAAAGGAAACCCACGGGAAGGCTGCTTCCCGTAACACAGACGTTGGATTCACTGAGGAACGTCAGCAGTCGAGACAGGAGGAACAAGAGGTAATTGTAGTGAGAAACCAAAACGACTTGTATCTTGGCAAGACTGGTGACAAATGCATGTCAAGAACAAAACCCCCGACATCAGCCAACTGAAAACAAAAGATAACAGATGACATGCACGGATCTTTTTTTATCACTGTGCAAAAAGGCTCTTTCCGTTTTCCGAAACGAGAGAGAATTGTTGGTACACTGTGACACGACATGGAAATGCTGTGTGCCCAGGGTGCTGCTGGCTGCCAGCAGCACCGCTCACGACGAGTCTACCCATTGGGAGCAGAGAACCTGGGCGATAAGAGGAGGACATGCCCTCTCCTGGCTGGAGAACCATTTCTTGCCACTTGCTGCCAAATTCGCTCATTAAACTGCTCAAAGAAAAGCTCCACCTGCTTGCTGAGGATCTACTGCGATTATATATAACACAAGTAAATATAAGGACTGTTGACTAATGAGAGAGGTGAACACACGAACCCTTCCTTCAGAGAAGACAACCAAAACACGGTGATGTGAGAAACTGGGGCCAGAAGGAAGGGTAATACTGCAGGTTGGACCTCGAGGCCTCAGGAACATTCGCCACCATCCAAAAGCCATAGCAAAGCCAGAAAAGAGGGCGTGAAGCTCTTACCCATAGAAAAATATAAAACAATTACCGAAGAGATCTCTTCTCCGCATGAGACTCAACCATCAGAGCAGGGCTCGCCTGGCACAATGTGGCACCAGAGCCCTGAGCTGAACTTGCCTCCCACCTTTGATTCCCTAAGCTGCAAAGAGAACTGGAACACTGTCAGACTCCTGGCACCTGGTAATTAATGGCTGTGTCCTATTTTACTTACACTGGTCCCTTTAAAGTCTCCCTTCCTCAAGCCAGAACCCCCAAGGGCCCTTGTATGTCGTGAGGGTCGACCATCCACATGTCAATCTGTAATGAGAGCAGGAGGGCTTAAACCTGATGAATTCTACTCTGTAAAACAGGAGCCATCAGTGAGTTGGGGGTATCAGAGAGGCTTCTGTGAAGGCGGAGACTGAACTGGGATGTGCAAGAAAGCAGGAAGAGGGTTACCCTTAGCAGCCTGCGGGAGTGACTATGGCATGGAGCTCACAGCCAGCCCTAACTAATGCTGGCATGGGGGATGCAAAGGGGGCATCTGCTCAGTGTGTGTTAAACAGAGTCCTCACATAGTCTGAGGCTAGACCTCTGTGTCACTCCTGAAGCCCAATGTCACGTTACTTTAGTCACGTGTGGTTGTCAGCTAAAGTGTAAGATCTACTTTCTTAATTTTTTTTGATAATAAAGCAACACCATAGAAAAGAAGAACCTTGAAAAATCATGAGAAAAACCACATGGGCTTTCCCAGTGCTAGCTGCCTCTTTTGGGGTAGTAGTTACACCTTTCACACTTCTGAGAGCTGCAATGCAGGCTACCTAGGGCAGTCTGAAGAAGAATCCTTTGCTTTCACCTTACAGAGCACAAGAAAAAGGGAGAACTGGCCAAGGTGGCAGTGAGATTTCACCACTCTAGAAATCTCTCAAACACACCGCCTATGGCAAAAACAGAGCCTGACTTATGTGGATGATGAAAGGTGACCAGGGGGGCGCCATCATTATCCACGACAGGAATGACTCAAGCCCCAGTATGTAATCGCTTACAGATTTATTGAGTTATACAAGTTTAAAAAATCATATTGGAAAGGGCCTCTTGGTTTAATAGAAACTTGGCTATGATGTTCAAATTTACCTTTACGAAATTTCACACGGCTCTTAGGATCTCTGGTTACATTTGATTCTAAGTCATTCTGAAGAAAAAATTTAATTCCGAAATATATCTAGTTAATTAGAATAATCCATCAGAATTCTACCGGATATAATTAAAAGGTTAAAAAAGTTTTAAAATACAAGCTAAATTACTTTCCCCTGGGATTAACAATTGAAACCCCAAATATCCTAACATCTTAATTAGAAAGGTCTTTGTAGTAATTCTATAAAATTGTAAATCATGCCAATTTTTGAAAACTAACAAAAGAGCTGATCTTTAGGATGAATGCCTAATCAGCTGACAAACTGATATACATGAATATGTCCCAGGGAATTCCCTAAATAGAGAAATCTTGTTTTCAATTTCAAAAAATTAGCAGCTGCTTCTTTAAAGAGTTTAAAAACTGATGGTTCGACAGCAAAGCTATGTAGTAACTCCGGAGTAGAAGAAAAAGGCTCTTTTTAGTACGACCTCTTGCTGGCGCACTGCCGTTTGCCAGTAGAGACAACTGGAAACAAGAGGTGGCAGGAAATATCCAGGCAAGTATTTGGGTCAGATAAAGTGATGGCACCTCCCGATCTTGGCTCCCTAAAAATGGACAGCAATTCATTCATGCAAACTGCACAGAAATTAAACAAGACAAAACAAAATTTACAGAACAAAACAAAATCCCCCAACCCAGAAAACCTTCCCTATCTCTCTGCTACGTGAAGAATGTGCCAAACCCAAATTTTCTGTTCTAACATGGGTCCCAATGACACATCAGTGTGCTTTGGGGTGCTGACCTGCTGGGCCCTGGGCAGGGCCTTTTCCTAAGCATCACCGTGAGTTTGGAAAAAGCTGTCATGTGTGCAGCTTTCAGCAGACAGTACACTGCCACAGGACCACAGACCTCCGTCATATCTGCCACCATTTCCCACTGTAAAACCAAAGGCTACAATTGTGAACAAACGTGGACCTTCTCAAAGGACAAATGAGGAGATGGAAGGCTAGATTTCCTCCCTTGAGAAAGGTTGGGGGAGGGTGTTAACAGTTATACAATGGGTTTGTGCAGACCTGTGGTAACTTCCAAAAGCAACAGTAGCAGCAAGAGAGGAAAGGAAGATGTTTACACTTTGGACTCTGTAATCAGGCACTTAAATTGTTGGAGAGACATGCCATTTTGAACCAAAGATGTGAAACTGGGTTGGACTAATCATTACAATAGGTTTAATAATGGGCTGTCCGAAGCAAGGTGGAGGAGCGGGCGGAACCTCTACCCATCCGTTAGTGCTGACTTTCAAGTTCTCTAAATGCCCATGGCCATCGTAATGGCAGCAGAAGTGGCAACAGCAGGAACAGTTCTGTCGTGTCTGTTTTCTGGGTGTATTCTGTGGCTGACGGGAAGATTTTGGTGTCACAGGAGAAGGCTCTGGGTGTGGCCCACCTACTGCCCAGGATCGATCAGATCCATGTTGGAGCCGAACATCTTCACCAGCTGTTCCTCGTAGTGGGAGATGTTCCTCTTCATGATGTCCATGCAGGGCCCCAGAAGCCTCTCGAACGCCTGAACATCCATGACTGCACCGTTTAAAAGAGATGAGGGAGAGAATGAATGCTCTACACCTACACTCCAAAGTCATTTCCCTCGTGCAAGCCTTTTCTTAAATATACACACTCACATTATAGGAGAATAAACCCTGGAATACTGGGAATCTGAAGGACAGACGTTTCTTTGTGAACACAGCAGGACTGTGTCACCTACGTGTGACACTTTGCAGAGTCCAGCAGCACCTGTTCCCGCACTGACCTGGACACCTGCCTCCATGACTCCTCTTTTCACATGCCTGGGGGCCTGGATGCCTGTCTTGCTAACAAGCTACAGTCGGTGCTCAGAAATGTTTGTTAAAATATTCACCCATTTCTGGTTGGTCACAAAAACTGTCCAAGCCTAAAAGTCAGAACTGGTAGAATAAGTCAAGGCTTGCTGATGAGAAAAAAATACTGCATGTTAGAAAATGAGTGTTAATGCATAAAGAATTTTTCTTACCTAAGCATTTGACATCTCCCACTGCATAAGCTGAAGCAGCTCTGGGTTTGTTGGTGACCAGTGCAAGCTCTCCAAAGTACTGCCCCTTACGGCAGCGGGCAATCTCGACCTCCTGGTTCCCGCCATCTTTGTTTGCTTTAGTCTACAGCAGGAAGAGAACATGACCTGGGCTGACTCCAGAAGCATGGCTGGATAAGCCCAGTTGCAAACACTTGTATTCCCTTCTCAGTGCACTTCACACAATTACTGAGAAACTCACTTTGCACAGACTCTAACTGGACCATGTAAACTGCATGGGCTAATCTCAGTGGTCTGGTTTAATCAGAGGAGATGGCTTTCACCTGGGGCTTCATCCGACTCCTAAGACCTTCTAGGTAATAGCTAAATATCAAGAGGTACGGTGAAGACGATTTTCTTTTGAAGATTTATATATAACAATACACATTATAAATATATAATTAATAATATAGAATATGTAACATCATAATATTTGATATATAATTAATAACATAATATTGAGATGTTACATATGAACATATAATCATATATATTATACATACTCTCTGGCAGATGCTGATTTCTGAGGCACAGGGGAAAAGACAAGATCTTTTGCTAATTCTTTCTAAATAATGTCAATGCTTTTCTTGGGTAGAATCACAATTCTGGGCTACTATGTTTGATGTGAGACCATACCTTTCTCAGATAATACTTTACAACAGTGACAAATTTTCTTTTTAGGTATTGTCTACATCTTAAGTTAGTGGTCCCCTCCCACATTTAAAAAAAGAGTTAAGTAACTAAATATTTTTTAAAATAATGTTCAATCTTGAAATCTGGTGGTTTAACTATGAATTAAGATATCAAACAAGTTGTAATTTGTGCTTATCAAATTACCGAAAATAATGTATTATATTATATTTAATATCTGGAGTTTCCTGGAGTTTAAGTAAAAATTTATTAGAATTTATTAATAAGAATTATTCTCAATTTCTAAGAGCCACTTTACGTCATGGGTAGGGAGATAATGTTTTTAATGTAATTAGGAAATGAACAGAAGTCCTACACTCGCTTACACGGTTTGACCTTTTCTTCTTCCACAATTGTGCCCTGATCTGCTGGCTCTTAAGTCATTCTGCCCCCTTCGAGCCCGTGCCCTCCTTCCTATGTCTGCGGCATTTTCTGGGACTACAGACATGTTCATGTCCACCCAGTCCCTTCTCTAAAGTAGCACTTATCACACTGTCACACCAATATCAGCCCCCGGGGGGTTTTGTTAGATTCTGATTCAGTAAGTCTGGGGCAGAGCCCAAGACTGCATATCTGACAAGCTCCTCCAAGCCCCTGTGCCACAGTGCTACTGGTCCTACACACCCAATATTATGCTGTGTGTCAATGAATATTTGACAAATGTACAAACATATATCAGTAGCCCAAAAAATGTAAGTAGGAGAACATAGATGTTTCAAACCATTGTTTCATGTGAAACAACAGATCTATTTTTATTTAGGAATCAAACCATCCTATAAAAAGTAATCATCATATTTTTCTTTCTTCATACTTTTATTAAAGATATTCTGTAAAGGTTTCATACTAGGTAGACTTGATATTACATATAACTCACTATTTTAACAAATTCTATATTTAAAAAAATTGAAATAGAAATCTGGTGATGATAGATTTATGGTAAAAGTAACTCCTCCCATCACCTATAGGTCATCAGTTTCTAGGTCTCCCTATCCATCAAATGGCCATAATAATTGTCCTAGAGACTTCCCCTCCCAATGCTCTAAAAACGAAGCTATTTTCAAATTCAACACCTACATGTATTTTTTAATTATATAATTCCCTCCATTTTCTATTAGGGTGTTTACCTTTTCACCAGTCTGTGAGCCAATAATTCTCATATTAATTACATAACATAGGCAAAGGCAATAGGAAAAAGAAGTATACTAAATCCCTATCAATATATGAGCTTAGACAAGGGTCTTTGCCAGTTACATACCTCACCTAACAGTGATGGTTTCGGTACACTTAACACCTTCACATTATTTAAGGCAAACAATTACTTTCCGTGCATTCACCTGGCATCTGGATCGTCCCTGGCATAATTTGCACTATCACACATGAACTCACCTTGCTTCTAATTAAGATGCTCACTTCGCCGGACTCTATAATGTAAAAGCTATCAGCCTTTTCACCCTGAAAAGGGAAAGGAGGTCAGGTAAGAGCCATACGTGTATACATATTAAAAAAAAAAAAAAAAAAAAGGCGGGGGAATAGATCATTTTGTTATTGCCTGAGCTCTGATTTGTATTTATTTTCCAACTACAAATCCATCAACAGTTAACAAATTCAAAACAAAATGTGAGGTTCCTGATCACAGGGAATGTCAGTCCAATATGACCGAATCACATCTCACTTCCTAACATGGAATATTTACATTTTTTTCCCACGAATATGCCCAGGCGGCCAACTGCACAGAGCACTGGTATTCTTACTGCTCATGTTGGTCCCATACTGAAAACTATGACTAGGGATCAGTAGCTAAGATTATTACAGACACTATCAAGGTGACTCCTGGTCACCATTGGGTCATGGGGTCCAGGGATAATCTTGACCTCCAAAAGCAGCCCTCCAGAGGACAGCTGGATCTGGAGAAAGCCCTGCCTTTGTGCGGAAGGTGCTTGATGTAGGTTAATATCACCCTTATGAGCCTCAGGCCTTTCTTTTGCTTGTTTTGATTTTAACCCACTTAGCTGAACCAGTCATTCAGGTAACTCAACAAATAATAAAGTACTTACTATGCACCAGGCATTTATCAGTGGACAAAACAAATATCCCTACCTTTTGGAACTTACAGTCTGGCAGGGTAAACAAACTATAAACAATCAACAGAACAATTAGTAAATTATGCTGTTGTGTTGAAAGGTGATAGTGCTATAGATGAAGAGCAGAGACGGGACTGTGGGATCTGGAGTGTTGGCGGAGGAGATGGCTATGGTATCCAACACAGCTTCACTGAGAAGGTGAGATCTGAGCAAAGGCTGGAAGGAAGTGAGAATCAGGCAAGCGGATCTGGGAGAAGAGGCTTTCAGGCACGCTTCAGGTCCTGAGCTCTCACTCTTAATCTCTGAAACAACGACCATCCACACTAAATAATTCAATACTAGTTATGTGCTCTCATTCCATCTGGGTCTTACGTCTTCAGTGAGAATCTATACTTCCTATCTTTCAACTGCCATAGACAGCACTCCAGGTGGGCACTATTCACAGCTAAGGTCGACATTCCTGAGTTACTCTAGTGCCAGATCGCCATATAATCATCACTGCTCCATGTGAGTGAAAGCCATAGCTTTATAAAGGGGTGTCTGTGGGTTTCTGTGCTACTATGTTGGGTAGCTATCCTACACCTAGCAGAGCCAAATCACCATGAAAAAATTAACAAAATCAACACAAACAAAAATTTGTGTTGATAAACTTGAAAGGACATAATAAAAGAAACTCTAAAGGGACAGCGGACCAGCGACTACCCTGACAGCATAACTATGGTCTGGAGCAGTGGTCCCCACCACTTTTGGCACCAGGGGCCAGTGTTCCTATGAGAATCTAATGCCTGATGATGTGAGGTAGAGCTGAGGTGGTGATGCTAGTCCTGGGGAGTGGCTGCAAATACAGATGAAGCTTTACTTGTCCTTCATTCACCTCCTGCTGTGTGGCCTGGTTCCTAACAGGCCACTCAACAGTACTGGTCTGTGGCCCAGTGGTCTACAGAACATCCAGAGAAAGACTGAGATGCATGCTAGGATCCCAACATCCCCTGCAAGAGGCAGTGGCTTCTATTCTTTCTCCTGTATTGGGGCCTAGCTGGACTTCTATGTTAAATAAGCAAGGCACCCCTCCTCAGGCACAACACACATGTATAGAACCATTGGGCTTCAGGAAGAAGCTAGTGGCACGTTGGTGCTAAAGAGTCACAGTGGTCAGAGAACAACTATCCAAGGGACTTACGGGTAGGAACCTGTAAGTGCTGAAGATCATCATCGATCTTCAGAGATGTAGGGATTTTTCTAGTTTTAAAATGCCCATAACATAAAGAGCTTTAAGCTAAAAAGTAAAGACCTAAGCATCCAACTCAGAACACAGGAAAAAAATAAAAGAAGGTAGAAGAAAGGAAATAAGATAAAGACAGAAAGTAATGAAATAGGAAACAAACATTCAGCAGAATTACTAGAAGGCAAAGTTGGTTCTTCAAAAAGACTTAAAGAATTGACAAGTCCCTGGCAAGACTGAGCAAGAAAAAAGAGAAAGCACAAAACAACAATATTAGGAATATTATTCTAGATGCTGTAGATATTTAAAATATATTAATAGGAACACGATGACCAATTTTATTCTAATGACACTGAATTTTAGAATAGATAAATCCCTAGAAAAATAGATCTTACCAAAACACACCAAAAATAAAATAGAAAACCTAAATAGTTTAACAATTAAGATATTGTAATCTATAGTCAAACTCTTCCCACAAAGAAAACACTGGTTTTATAAAATAGCCAAGAAATTCTAGTCTTACACAAACTCTTCAGATAATAGAAAGAAAACAGAATCCCAACTTACATTATTAGTCTAACATTATCTTGATATCTAAATCTGACAAGGCTACTATTATAAGGAAGGAAAATCATAAGTAAGACTCACTTGGGAACCTAGCCATAAAATCTATAACAAAATATTAGCAAATTGGATTCATCAATATATAAAAAGGATACTACACAATGGCTGGGTTCGTTTATCTTATCTCAGCAACACAAGGTTGCTTTAACATTTGAAAATCAAATCAATGTAATCATTGAAGTTTTGTTTGTAATAGCTAAAAACTAGAAACACCCCAAATGTCCCTCAGCAGTGGAAAGGCAAATAGTTTCTATTTACAACCGGAATACTATACAGCAACAAAAGCCAATACACTAGTTGCACACAACATGAATGAACGTTGAGCAAAAGCAGCAGGATGCAAATAAAATACATACTTTCTAATTCCAATGATAGCAATAATAATAATAATAATAATAATAATAATAATAATAAACAGAAAGACTTGGTCATACTGTTTAGGATGTGTACATAAGTGGTAAAAACCATAAAGAAAAGCAAATACACGATGACCATAAAGTCAGGACAGGGAGGCAGGAGGGACTAACTGGGAAGGAACTCATGAGAGTGGAGGGCAGCTTCTGAGGTGTGAGAGTATTTCTCTGAAAATATCAAGAAAAGAAACTTCTGGATTACAGAATAAATTCAACTTTACAGGATGAGGATAAATTTCTCTCTAAAGGGATCAGTTAAGTTATTCTCCTATAAACAATGAATACAAGTTCTTGCTACATCACTAGAAATTATCAGATTCCTACTTTCTGCCAAGCTAATAGGTATGAAAATGATTCTTCCCTGTGGTTTTTCATTTGCATTTCCTTGATTACTCCTTGAAGCTGAAGCCAGTTTATTTTACACTGATGCCAGAATCACATTTTAAAAATACAATTCTTATCTATAGTCATGCCACTTTGAACGTGGCTGATCTTCTTTGATCTTGGAAGCTAAGCAGGGTCAGGCCTGGTTAGTACTTGGATGGGAGACCACCTAGGAAGACAAGTGCTGTAAAGCATTAAAAAAAGTATAATTCTTATCACGTCATTCTTCCTCTCAAAACCCTTTGAAAGTGCTTCTCAAACTTTCCCACTAAGTATTCTTTCTTTCTTCTTTCTTTTCTTTCTTTCTCTTTCTTTCTTTCTTTCTTTCTTTCTTTCTTTCTTTCTTTCTTTCTTTCTTTCTTTCTTTCTTTCTTTCTTTCTTTCTTTCTTTCTTTCTCTCTCTCTCTCTCTCTCTCTCTCTCTCTCTCTCTCTCTTTCTTTCTTTCTTTCTTTCTTCTCTTTAATGCCTACAGCACCTGCTCTAATGTTTTAAATTAGCCAACAGTGAACCCACAAAACCCTAGGCGTCCCACCCTTATCCCCAATAATGGCAGAACCCCAGATCTCCTTGCCTACTCTCTCTTCCTGCAACCTCTCTGTGTGGCCCTGGGCGTGCTGTGTAACCTCCAGCACCTGTGAGTAATAAACCTTGCTTTTTCAAAGTTCCCTGATGGTTGCTGCGAAGCTGCATCTCGCAATCATAAGAACCACAAGGGGTGATCCAGCCACAACACGGGTTCCGGTTAGAAAAATGTCTGTGTAGGCACTGCACAATATGGTATGTGCCCAGGTGAAGTGCCCCAGGCATTTCTAGCTAACAACATCACTGTTGATATTGTTTTTAATATCACCCACTATTGTTAAGATGTCAATTTCTCCTGCCAAATAATCTATAGATTGAACAAAATCTCAACAAAAAAAAATCTCACAGGCTTTTTGGGTAGAAATTGATAAGGTGGTTCTAAAATTTATACAGAAATACAAGGAGTATAGAATACCCAAAATACTTTAAAAAAGGAAAAAGTATGGAGGCTTAAACTATCCGATTTTAAGATTTATTCCATAAAGCTATTATAACCAAGGCAGTGCATTATTGGCAGACACAGACAAATCAATAGAAGCTGTGGTACATATATATAATGGAATATTACTCAGCCATAAAAAGAGATGAAATACGGCCATTTGCAACAACATGGATGGATCTTGAAATAATCATAATAAGCGAAATAAACCAGACAAAAGATTGAAAATCACATATCACATATGTGGGATATAAACCTAAAAGCAAGAAATGAACAGGACAAACAAACAGAGACTCATGCACATGGACAATAGACTAGAGCTTACCAGAAGGGAGGGGAAAGAGGGGAGGGGGAAAATAAAAATAAAATGTCAAATAAAATTAAAAAAAAAAAAAACAAAACCAATGATGAATGACGCTCACGCAAGGTCTAAAGGAAATGATACCTAAAGGACACGCAGCGGAAGCCAGGGAAAGGTGAATGAAGGCAAGAGCTCTGCACACGCCATAAGACGAGCATCCACGGGCGTCAGGAGACACTGTAAGAAGTGCGCCCTAGTACCTCACAACAAGAGTTCCCAAAAGCGAGAGGACAAATGATGCCCCAGTCCTTCAGGAGGTGACTTCCAGGAAAGGTACTGCACAAGGCCCCCACTCACCTGAGAGATGATGCGCTCTCCATCCTTATAGGTCTTCTCTCCTATTACGTCCACAATTTTCATTCGTTCTGACACCTGAAATGATGGACATACTCACAAATTATATATATATAAAAAAAGACCTCAACAGAAAATGACAAATAATATCTAAATAACACAGAAATGGGTTAGAATAGTATGATTTGCAAACCTAAGAAGAGAATATTTTTAGTAGCTTTTCTTAAATCCCCACAAACAGTCTTATTCAAATAGACTTTACCTCTAGTGATTTAAGGAGGGGCACAGATTCAATGAATGATTCAAACATCTTCCGCTTTTTTGCATTATTTTTCACGATGATTCTTCTAAAAGTCACACGGTCCTACAAGAAAGAATATAAAAATTCTGGTAAATACCTATGTAAGAGAACATCTATAGTCTAATTAACTGGGCCACAGCAAACATTAGAGGACAATGAAAGATATGGGTTAACAGGGTGTTTAATGATATTTAAATCTGAGTCATCATTGAAAGAAAAACACCTGGAGCCTGAGCCAGACAGATGTCACATATGTTGTTACTTGCTATCTAGTACTCAATGGGTGCCATCTAGGGGTCATAAATAGAATACAAAATGAAAACTCCAAACATTTGTGAGCTCACTGCCACTGTTCAATTTGAAAAGATGCAACGTGAAAAGAAGATAGGAAGATAAAACGACCACATTTTTGTGCTCGAGGGCTTTACAGTCTCAACAGGGAGACAATATAAGATATACAGGAATAAAAAAAAACTACAGTTCAGCACAGCTTAAGAAATGTACTAGATGAACTACAGAGACAAAATAAGTGCCATAGGAATTCTGAGGAGGGAGAGAGAGATCACAGTAAGTTGGAGTGGTCAAGGACAATTCTGTTGCAAAAATATGTTTGTCTAGGACCTGAAGAAAGAGAAGAATTTAAATTAATGGAGAGACGGGGAGGCATGTGAAAGGTATCTTGACCCCAGACTGAGGAGACAGTTAACCAGAGCTATAGCCAAGCACCTCTCAGATATGTCTACACATATGTGGGGAAGGACACACAGCCAGGAGAATACCGATTAGTTTCAAGATCCTAAATGGGTGAGCAGTTATTTGTACCTCAGTTAACTAGACCCTTCTTCCATCTCAGTCTGTCATCAACAAAAATTTTTTTTTTTTGGGGGGGAGTACAGTAATGACATCTTAAAGCCTGGCAGGATGAAAGGGGGTCAAGGCATGTTTAGCTGTAGGTTTGCTATTTTAGCAGTCTTAATCATGGCATGGGAGTGGGGTGCAGAAAACACACAGAAGATGACTGAGCTGAGATGCCTAAATGGGTTTCGAGGGCTCATATTCCATTAACTACAGAATTCCCAGGCCCTACCCCAGGCCATGCTTCATCTGTCTCACAGGAGAAGTCATCTACTACACTCTACATTCCTAGTGCGAGCAACGGCAGACCTAAACCCTCTCCCCCTAAACCGCCATTCAAATAATGTCTGCTCTCCAACATTTCACCAGATTCTGCCTCATTTTCTTCATCTGTCTGCTTGAAAAGAACCATTCGGTCTCTGACGGCTCTCATGGGCTGTATCACATGCCACTACTTTTTTGAAGTTCAAGGTTAGAAATGGAACATTTAATAAAATGTTACTGTTATACTTTGGGATTCAGTTGCTACACGTTTTCTGGGCCAATCTAGGCCAGGAGTACTGTGAAAAGAGGATAATCAAGACTGAGAAAATAGGAAATATAAAGTTTTCTTCCTTATGTTTGAGTAGGCATTGTCAAGAACGACATTTACAAAATCCACCTATCATGTACCCAGAGTACTATAAGTGCAATAGCCAACTGTATTTCCAGCTGGAGAGAACACTGCTTTCTCTTAAAGAAACTTTGTCTCTTCGTGTTCCCACCCTTTCTCTGCATGCTCTCACACCTCCCAGAACCCTCGTGCTGTGCAGGGCCAGCTGCCGAGACTGTGGAGGGTATAACAAGGCACCAGACGCACCAACACAGCTCTCAGGGAGCTTCCAGTGAAGTGGTGAAGAGGAAACTCCCACCGGGAAGTAGTAGCTCCTTCAGGCAGTAAGTGTTCAGAGTCAAACAAAGGACCCTGAGGACCCTGACGTTTAAGAGAGAAAGGAATGCATGCTACACTTTCCTCTGACTTGAGGAGTTTTTCAAGAAAGTTTCTACTGACTCACTCAAGCAAGAGAGCGTGGGAGCAGAGATGAAGTGTGGTGAGCACGGCGGCAGCTGCCTCCAGGAAGAGAAGGAATGGAGAATCCAATTTAAGAAACTCCGTGATAGCACCAAGTCCTCCCTGCTTTGGCCTCAGAAGGCACTTACAAGGCCTTGGAAAGCACAAGTCAGGCTGCAGAGGATGCTCAGGGGGTCACTTTCCTGGAGGAGGCACTGAAGCTTTAGGAGGGGTTGGGCTGTAAAGAAAGTGAATAAAGCAGGAAAAAAAGCAGAGACGAAAAGGGAATCATGATAGGTCACCTAAGACAGCAGAGAGAGGAAGAAAGGACTGCAAAGCACAGGGATCAGGAGCAGAAATGCAGTTGCGGGGTCTCGGGAGAGGGAGGGTCAGGAAGATAAGGGTGTGAGCAGCACCACGACCGCAGGGAGCAGGTGCCACCACGCTGTAGCACTTATCTCATGCCAGGAGCCGCTTCTCTCATGTCCATCTATTTAATTCTCACACCCCAACCACAAGATAGGTGGTTTTACAGTTCAATTTTTTTTTAAGTTGTAATGAGACTTTCTGACTTAGAGATTACTTAGGAATGTGTTACTTTCCAAGTGTTTGGAGATTTTCCTGTTATATCTTATTGTATCTGTCTTGGTGAGAATATCCATGGGCTTGAAAAGAATATGTAGCCCATTGCTGTGTGGAGTGTTCTATAAATTTCAATTAGATCCTTTTGGTTGATGGTGTTATTAAGTTCTGTGTTCCTCCTGATTTTGTCTAGCTGTTTTATCAATTATTGAGAGAGGAGTGTTGAAGTCTGCAACTATAATTGTGGATTTGTCTATTCTTTCAGTTCTACCACTTTTTGCTTTACATATTTGGCAGCTCTGTTGTTTGCTATATGCATATTTAGGATTGCTATGTTTTCTTGATAGATTAATCCTTTCATTATTATGTAATACTCCTTTGTCCCCAGCAATTTTCTGTTGTGAAGTCTACTTTAACTGATATTAATATAATTACTCCTGCTTTCTTGAGGTTAATGTTTACATGGTTTATCTATTTCTACCTTTTTACCTTCTATCTACCTATATCATATTTGTTTCTTGTAGATAGCAAATAGTTGGGTCATTAAAAAAAAATCCATTCTACCAGTCTCTCTCACTTAATTGGTATATTTAGATAATCTATATTTACAATAATAATTTATATATTAGGCCTTAAGGATACCATTTTATTGTATGTTTTCTGTTGCTTCCTCTGCTTTTTGTCCCTCTAACTTTTCCTGCCTTCCTATGGGTTACCTAAACACTCTTTAGAATTCCACTTTGATTTAAAGGCTTGTGAGTGCATCTTTGTACTGATATATTAGTGGCTGCTCTGGATATTATATATGAACTTGTCACAGTCTACTGGTGTCAACATTTTAATAGTTTGAGTAGAGTGTAGAAGCTTTCTTTCCATTTAGGCCTCTTTACCCTCCCTTCTTTAGATTACAATTGTCTTAAATACTTCCTCTACATATACTGGGAACCACACAGACTCATGAGGGGGATGCCTTTTATATCTCCCCATGTATTTGCTCTTTCTGTTGTTCTTTCTTCATTATTAATGTTCTAAATTTCTTTCTTTGATTATTTCCTTTCTGTATGAAGAACTTCTTTTAAAGTAGGCCTGCTGGTAACAGTCTCTTAGTTTTCTTTTATCTGAGAATATCTTCATTCCTGAAGGACAGTCTCACTAGGTGTTGGATTCTGAGTTGACAGTTCTCTTTCAGCACTTGAAAAATGCTGTGCCACTTCCTTCTGGCCTCCATGGATAGGAAATCCAGTGTCATCCAAACTGTTGTTCTCCTACAGGTTGCATTGTTTCTCTCTAGCTGCTTTCAATTTTTTTTTTTTTGTCTTTAGCTCTTTTCTGAAATTTGAGTATGTGTCACTCAGCTTCCTGAATCTGTAAGTTTAGTATCTTTCACCAAATCTGGAGAGTTTACAATTATTTCTTTGAATAACTTTTTAGCTTTATACTCTTTCTCTTCCCCTTCTGGGACTCTGATGATACAAATACTGTATCTTTTGGTATTATCCCATGGGCTCTGTTCACTTCATTTCAGTCTGTTTTCTTTCAGATGTTCAGATTGGGTAATTTCTATTGCTCTAAGTTCACTGACCTTTCCTCGCTCATTATTTGTTCTGTGATAGAGCCCATCCAGTGAGTTTTTATTTTGGTTACTGTATTTCTCAGTTCTAAAACTTCCATTTGGATCTTTTTTCTGTCTTCTATATCTTTACTGAGACCTTCTGTTCTTTTTTTTCCCCCCTCATGTTTTCAGTGTGTTCATAATTGCTTGTTGAATTTTTATGATGGCTGCTTTCAAAATCCTCGTCAGCTACTTCCAATATTTGTGCCATGCTCTTGCTGGCATCTGTTAATTGTAGTTCTCATTCGAGTTTAGAGCTTCCTTGTTCTCGGTCTCACAAGTGATGTTCTATTGAATCCTGAACATTTTGGGTACTATGTTGTGAAACTCTGTATCCTATTTCACCTTATTTTTTGTATAGGCCGTCACCCTGTTTAGGTACAGCATGCATGTGCATGTTGGAGTGCACATTCACCTCCCTCCTAAAGCTACCATGGCAGGAAAAGTGGAGTGCCCATTAGCAATACCACACATTGCTGCTGGGTCAGGCTGGAACTCTAGCTTTCTGCTAAGCCCCAGCGACACTGTGGGGAGACAGAAGCAGTTTTTTCCTTTTGTGTTTGGCTGGAGTAGGTAGGGTGACATTATTATTATTATTTTTAATGGCTTTCTGTTCTACTTGGCCGCTCTTTACCTAGGGGAGCAGACTTTTCTTGGGGTTATTTTAATATGTACCTGTTGTTTGTTGGATCTGGGTTGTAGGCTTTTCCAGCACCCCATCTGGGATATATGGAAAGCAATAAGAAAACCCAGGGAACTCACTGTCATGTCCTTCCTTAAGTCCTGAGATCCTAGCCAGTCTGCCTTCTCCTCTCCATCTTTTAGAATCTCCCTACATTTGTTAGTTGTATGATATGTAGTTTTTTAGTTTTAAGGGAGAAGAGTAGTGAGGAATGGGGTTATTCTATCTTAGCCTGGACTAGTAGTTGGCATCAATGCATTTTAAAACTGAGTTTATTTTCGTCTATTATTTATTGATCCAACCTTGAGTTTTTCAATCACTGAGTCCCCAGAGCGTGTGATCTATTCTTAAGCCTTTGTATCACTCATTTCTCAGGAGCATTCTTAATTCTTCTTAAATCACAGTAACGCGCTCTATTTGTACCTTCAAAATGTGATTTCATTTGAAGAAATATGTTAATAATTCCGTGGTATTATCAACATGTAATTCTGCTTGCAAGGTAAACAGAAACAAATTATTATAGATGTCCATATTTTAAAAGTGAACTCTGAAATCTGTACAAGAGGATGATTATTTTGCATAACAAGAAAGAAAGTTACATATTTTGAAGGCTTGATGCTGAAGGAAGCAAGGTGGGTCATGTATAATAAAGAACAGGGAACAGAGTTGTGCTATGCCTAGGACATTCTAGGAAAATTCTCTTTCCCAGAATACGGTTATCGGTCTTTCTAGTCACCTCAATCTACTGGATTTTGCATGGACCAATGCACAAGTGGATGGCTGAACATTAGTCCTGGACAGCTGGAGAGGAAAAACACTGTTGGCAGAGCATTCGATGACACTTACTTTTCTAGGCTGTTTCTTACATAGAGAGTAGAGTTATCGGCCACCTCCCCACCCTCCCTCACCCCCTGCAACTTGTGTCATAAAAGCAAACAGAAAACACAGTAAGAGCTGATGTGACTGCAAGGTCATAAGACTCAGTTTTTTCCCTGTAATTTGGAGTAAATAGTTTATTGACAAATCATTTTAGAGAAATAAAAAAAATACGTCGGTACAAGACCTTTCACAGTATCTTTCAGATAACTGGCTATAAAATGTAGCGTTAACCAACAGCCCAAGGATAAAGACCCAGAAGTAAGCGGGATTAACACTGTGCCATGCAAGGGGAACCATTTCTCCAACTCACCAGTCCCCACAGGGAGCCTTCTGAAGTGGCCACAATGGTAGCAGCTCTTGGGGTGTTGTACATCAGAGCTAGTTCTCCAAAACTGCCACGGTTGTCATACTGACCGACAGAGCGGGTTTGATTATCTTTTGACACTAAAATATCATACGTTCCCCTGAAAGTATAACGAGAAACAATTTTATTTATTACTTCTAATAATCAATTTAAGAACTGGCAGGTGGTACACAAATAAAAGGTACATAAGATATAATGTTGTTATAGGGATTCTCAACAGATTTTTGCATTTTGACTTTGTATTCTATGACCTTGCTAAACTCAAATACCAGTTCTAGTAGCTTTTTTGTAGCACTCTTGGAATTTTCTAGAGGGTCATGTCTCTGCAAACAAAAGACAGTTTTACTTCTTCCTTTCCAATCTATATGCCCTCCGTCTCTCCTTCTCTCCCACTTTCTTTTCCCTATTGCATTGGCTAGGACCTACATACGGTATTGAATAGAAGTGGTGAGAGCAAACATCCGCTTAAGGAGAAAACATTACACTTTCCACCATTAAGTATGATGTTAGCTGTGGGTTTTGTATAAATGCCTTTAATCAGGTTGGAAAAAGTTCCTTTCTGTTCCTAGTCTGCAGAGAGTTTTTATCAAGATAAAGTGCTGAATTCTGTCACATCCATTTTCTGCTGGTTATTGAAATGACTGTATGGGTTTTCTTTTGTAGTCTGTTGAAAACTAGGATGTAGAACTGATTAAAATAAAGAAACCAAAAATGAAATTTCTATTTGTTGATTGATAATGATTGCTAAATAATATTCAGAACCGACAAGCATTTGGAGAAATAGGAACGCTCAGTAAATACACCACTGAGACAAATGTAAACATTCCCTAGTTTCTGCAAGATCATTAACAACATATAGCAAATTCCTTAAAGAGGCCCTTTGACATAGCTATTCCATTCCTAGTAGGCATTCTGAAGGAGATAATCAAAGATACTGAAAAAAGATTTAACTGGAGGGATGCTCATCAAGTAATATTTGTAACAGCAAAAATTGTAATTTAACCTACTAACATTCACATTGTACAGTCTGTATAAATGATGACATAGAATAATACTGCATCCCATGGCAAACTACTTAAAATAGATTGTAAGTATCAGGCCACACAACAACGAATGACCCAACATAAAAAGTATACACATGCAAATGCAGTAGAGTCAGCTCCATTTTTGATGTCTGACTGTGTTATCTTTCAATCCTCCTTGATCCTCCTTATTCTTCTGTCTCACACCTGGGAAAGCTGATAACAAAGCCTTGGTGCCACCTTCTTTGGGACTGATGAGAAATTCAAACAAGTGCCAGCCCATCCACAGAGAGAGTACCCCCACCCCAGCCCCACCTTTGCAGCACCAGGAAATGCCAAACCAGTCACTCCTCCCTGCTGTCTCAAGTAATTTTTTAACCTTTTGGCCTACCCTGCTCTCCCTAAAAAGCCTCTTTATCTGAGTAAGAAACCTTTCATTCTCTGTTTGTTTGGTATCATCAGTCTCAACATTTTAACCAAATTTAGGGTAATGGATCTGACCTCAGCAGTAAAGCACAGCGAAGGTGGAGGGGGAAGGAAGGATATACTCTGGTAATGAAATCATGGCTAAATTACTTTTTTCCCTATTTTTATTTTTTTATTTTCTAAATTTCCTATAGTCTCTCTGCTTGTCTGATAAAATCACCAGGTAGCATATGTTACACAAGAAGCAGAGACTAAAGCCAATCACCCAACTACCAGTTACATGGCACCAACCCTGCTCTTAAAGGAGCTCACCACTCAACAGGGCCACTGACACGTACTAGACCTGCAGGATGACGCAAATGTTATGAGGCCACGAACGGGAAGCAGGATTCAGAGTAAACCCACTTACGTGTTTTTCGTCTCTCCTCCAGGAGACACTAGCTGCTTAATTTTGGGAATTAACACAAACCATTTCTGGAAACTGCACAGCAGTCTTTCCTAACCTCTCTCACTCGGGTCCTCTGCTAAATAATGAGACATTTTTATCACTGTTGTTACATTATGTAAAAATTATCTGTTTAAGGGTCTGTCTCTCCAACTAGATAACGAGTTTTCTGAGGTCAGGAACTATCTATCTTTTTACTTGAATGATATCTTTCTGACTTGTTAATAAGCACTTTCACGGCATACAAAAGTTAATCCCTCTCGTTCACACATGTAACAAACCATTCTGAAGCTTTGGGCTATGGATATGAGTGTGCGGGTGCATGTTTCCCAGGCTGTGGGTGCCTACTGGGATTCCCGGGTTGGTGGGGGAAACATGGCAGAGCAAGGGGGAAAGGGAGCTGCTGGAGGTGGTGATATAACTTAAAAAACTATTCTGTCACTACTTATAGAATTCTATGTAGAAAGCATGGGCATGACAGATCAAAGTAAAACAGGCTTTAAGAAGATATTATTTGTATTATCTTTACTCTTTAAATAAAACATTTCTTCTACTTTCAACACTGTCACGGATATCCAGAACCCAAAGGTTACCCAAGGAGTGAGAACGTTTTCTGTTCAACAATCTGAACGAGCGAAGGCTTTTGACAAGACAGGGAACCAATGGAACCCAGTACAGCTACTTGATGGAGATTAAGAGACCCTCAAAAACCAGGAAACATTTGGGAAAATTTGAATAAGTCTGTATAGTAGACAGTACTGTATAAATGTTAATTTCCAATTTTCATAATTGTTCTATACTTACATAAAAGAATGTCCTATTTTTAGGAAATACACACTGAAGTATTCAGAGATAAAAGGGCATTATACCTGCAACTGACTCTTAGACACTTAATAAGGCAAATGTGGTAACACGTTAACCTGGGGAACCTAGGTTTATGAGAATTTTTTATACTATAACAGAGTTACAGTAACATTTCTGTAACTCTGAAATTACTTCAAAAGAAA
The DNA here is from genome assembly GCA_004027375.1 of Macroglossus sobrinus. Taxonomy (NCBI): domain Eukaryota; kingdom Metazoa; phylum Chordata; class Mammalia; order Chiroptera; family Pteropodidae; genus Macroglossus; species Macroglossus sobrinus. The sequence goes on from PVKZ01002701.1 coordinate 63,769, forward strand.
ATAATGGAAAATAACAGAAGTTATTGGGTGAGGCAATACCTTACTGATCTTAAACTCTGGTAAAGGTGTTCTTTTCAGGACTGAGAAGGGGGTCATGAGGAGCCCCCCAGATGATACTACCAGCTCAAGAAGTTAGGACACATTAAGGCAAGTAGGTCAAACCCACACAGTTCATATTTCCCAACATGACTTATATATCTGGAACTGAAGGGGCCAGGGCCATGGAGGTGGAGGCAGTGTACTCATGAGTGGAATTAGGCCGGGACTGAAAGACCCAGAGCTCAGCGGTGTCACAGCTATCTTTCAGGAAACCAGTTTACTTGAACACTGGCAAGTAACACGTTCATAAAGCACATCTCGCACATCGTGCCTCATCGTAAAGGGGACGCTCTACTGTACGTAGTGGCAACCGAAGTATGAGCTGTAGTGACTCAAAACAGCACTGGACAGAGAGGAGCAGGCTGTGGACAGAGTGGGGTGAGCTTTGGGAAGCTTGTTCACTTGTCCTGAATCATGAACCCTAAGTGTGGCCGCACAACCGCAAATCTCCATCTCCTACCGTTCTATGACATAAAAGTTGTCTCCGTCGTCTCCTTGGTCAATAACATGCTCATCGACTTTGACTGTCCTTTCAAACATGGCATCAAGGACTTGAGAAAGCTGTTCCTGCAGGGTACACACAAGGAGAAAAGATGGCTTTGACACTGGCTGGGAAAAAAATTGACTGCTTATCTCGATTTGTAACTAGACAGAAGTCTCCAAATCAGACTGTTCGAGCAGAAATCTACGGGGTGTCTGAAACAAATGCTTTCCTGTGACCACTCAGCTTTGTACCTCCATGTACACAGCATAGTTGCCAAGTTGTTTGAGGTAGTGTTGCTTTGAAAAAACGTTCCATAATTTAAGCAAAAATAGGTATCTAAATCATGGTGCACATTCTCCCAGCCATACCCACATGACTGTCACTGGTTCTGATTGCTCCACTATGTCATGTGTAAAACTGTGTGATGCCACCTTCCTACAAGTGTTAATCTTAACAGGATCATCAGCTCTAAGGAGCTGAGATGGCTTCAGAGGTCATTCTTTGGAGCTATACAACTGCTCTGGCTAACCAAGCACATCACTTCACCCCTCTGAGCCTCAATTTTTCATATGTAAAAAGGGGGTTAAAAAAATTTTCTCATGCATCAATTTTTGTGACTAAAGGAGACACATCTAAGGAAAGTATTATTAAACAAAAGGTAATAAATTAGATCTATCGTCAGACAACTAATATTGCTCAGTCATTTATATACGTAAATTATTTACTTACCAATATTACCTGCCATTACCAGAAGTTAATTGTACCAATAAGTATACTGGCAACAAAACGATGCTAATACATTCTAACAAAACAGTAGTCTCAGTCTAGGGCCACGGTCTCACTGGCAGGCAGGGAGATCACGGATTGTCAGGGGGCACTGAAGAACACCAACTCAAAGAAAGAATTTCTCTTTGGAGGAATGTGGATTGCTGCACCATTCCATGTGACTTGGTATTGTCAGTGTTACCAGACTACCTAAAATACTTGAGTATCACCAAAAAGCATCTCTTTAGTTCCACAGTTCCATGTATACAAACTGACAAATACTGAAGAGATAGGCTTGCTTCTAATGTCCCATCCACATTCATGTGGAATGTGAGCCTAGCGCTGCCAGAAATCTCATGTTTAAATACAGCCACGCGCCGCATAACAACGTTTTGGTCAACGAAGGACTTCATCTACAATGGTGGTCCCACACAATTATAATGGAAGCTGAAAAATTCCTATTACAATTCTCTCAACGTTGCAGTGCAACATATTACTCACGTGTTTGTGGTGATGCTGGTGTCAACAAGCCAACTGTGCTGCCAGTTGTATAGCTCATACCATTATGTGCAGTACATAATACCTGATAATAAATAACTATGCCACTGGTTTACGTATTTACTATACTATATTTTTTATTGTCAAGAGTGTTCTCTTTCTACTTATAAGAAAAAAGTTTGTTGTAACACAGTACACTATGTTATGCTGGCAGCAGCCTCATACATCTCGTGTTTACCGTGTCTCTTCGTTGCATCATTTTCTCTTGTGCATGACTTAGTCACCTGTTCTTTAGATATGCTTAGATACACAAATACCGCTGTGTTACCAGTGCTTACAATATTCAGTACAGTAATATGCTGCACAGGTTTGTAGCCTAGGAGCAGCAACAGGCTATACCACATAGCTTAGATATGTAGTAGGCTATACCTTCTAGCACACTCTGTTTCCATAATGACAAAAGCACCTAACGATGCACTTTCTCAGAATGCTTCCCTGTCATTAAGCAACACATGACTGTACAGATAACAAATTCAATTTTCACAGACAATACAGACCAAACATACACATGTACACTTGGCTGCACGTGGCCTGTGGGCTGTCCATTGGCAGCCTCTTTTTCTGAGTAACTCTTCTTCTTTAGCCTGGACTCTTTAAAAAAAATCTGTCATGAGATAGAGAATAAGGTACCAGGGGAGCACTGTAGGTTAGAGGGAACTAAAATGACACCATGACAACCAAAAACATGTGATTCAGTATTAAAAATAAAACAAAAAAGCTATAGAGAACTGTACTGGGAAAATCTGAATGACTGTATGCTACATAATATTACACCAATGTTAACTTTCCTGGGTTTAATAATAGCATTGTGTTAATGTAGGAAAATATCCTTGTTCTTAAGGCATTAGTGGCTAAGAGTCATAAAGTTATAAACAGATTCATAAATGGCTCAGAACACAAGAAAAAAGCTGTTTATATGCACTTATATGTGTGAGTACATACACACATGAGAGGAGGAGTAAATGTGGCAAAATGCTAACAACCAGTCAGTCTAGGTAAAGGGTATGTGAGTGTTCAAATACTATTCTTCTGATTTTTTTTGTAAATTTGAAAATTAAAAACAGAAACTTGGGAAATAAATTTTTAAAAATTGAAACAAATACACTCATCAGAATGGCTAAAATTTAAGAAGACAGGCAACATCAAATGGAGCAACTGGGAATCTCATATATTGTGGAAGGAATGCAAAATGGTACAACCGCTTTGAAAAAGTTGTGGCAGATTTTTAGAAAATCAAACACATACCTACCCTATGACTCAGTAATTTTGCCCTCAGGTATTTTACTGAAGAGAAATGGGAAAAAAAGTTCACAAAAAGACTTGTATAAAATGTTCATAGCATTATTCACAAGAGCTAAAAATGAGAAACAGACCAGATGCCCATCAACAGAAAAACGATTAAGCAAACTGGTATTTTTATGTAACAGAATACTACTCAGCAATAAAAAGGAATGAACTAACATCGCCAGCAATAAAACACAGACATCATGGACCCCTTGATACGATCTACGAAAAACACTATAATTTTTGTGTTAGACGTACATTCTGTAAGATTACTAACCAGTACTTTTCAAAGTGCTGATATCATGAAAGGTTAGAAAGAACTGAAAACTGTCACAGATTGGAGGAGACTAAGGAGAGAGAACAACTAACAGCAACATGGGCTTCTGGATTAGATCCTTAATCAGAAAAAAAATATTAGTGAAAAAGTGGTAAAATCTACATAAGGTTTGTAGTTTAACAGTATTGTAACGACACTAATTTCCTGGTTTTGATAACTGTACTCAAGTTATGCAAAATGTTAATATTGGGAGAAGCTGATTAAGGAATATACGGGATCTCTACTTTTTGGACACTTTTTTCTGAGTTTAAAACTAGTTCAAAATAAAAAGTGAAGAAAGGAAAGGGAATGAACTAAAATAGGCAACAACATGGATGAACATCAAAAACACTGTGCTGAGTGAAAGAAGTCTCACACAGAAGAGTACATACTGTACGGTTCCATTTATATGACATCCTTGAACAAATTCTTTTAGGATTTTACTGTAGAATAAATCAAAATAGTAGTTGCCTCTAGGGGGGAGGGAGGCAAGAATTAATCATGAAAGGGCATAAGGGAACTTTCTGGAGTGGTGGCCATGTTTTATATCTTGACAGGAGTTTGGATTACTCAGCATATGCATCTGTCAAACCTCAGCAAATGCATACTTTACATTAAAAAATCACAAGCAAATATTGAACTCTAGTTCATGAAAAGCATGCCAAAGTATATAAGAAAAAATATACTGATCTCTGCAATTTACTCTAAAATATACTTTCCATACTTCACTTATATGCGAACCTAAGGAACAAAAAGAACAAACTAATCAAAACAGACTCATACATACAGTGGACAATTTGGTGACAGACAGAGGGGAGGGGGTTTGGGGGCTGGGAGTACTTTTAAAGAAGTACAAATTAGTTGTTGATTGGCAAGGTGGAAAACCAGAGGAGAGAAGGAGCAATTAGGGGGATCGTTTTAGAAACTATGTAAATGTCTAACCAATGTGCTATACACTTGAAACTAATTAAAATAAAAAATAAATAAATAAAATACCACCACCACCACCATAGGACGGGTTATTGCAAGAGCCAGCAAACAGCCGCGTGATTTTGTAAATAACGTTTTACTGGAACATAGCTACAACCTTTCAATTATGGAACGTTTTACTGGAACATAGCTACAACCTTTCAATTATGGATTATCTACGGCTGCTCTCCTGCTACAATAACAGAGTTGAATAGTTGTGACAGAAATAGTTACTATCTGATTCTTTAAGAAAAGGTTTGCGGACCCCTTTGTTGAGGGTAGATGGTAATATAATGTAGCAAGCACAGTAAAATGTTTATCAAGGCAGTGAATAAATGCGTAGTCCATAAAAGGCTTTCAACTTTGTTGTATTTGAATATTTCCATGACAAATATTAGAAAAATATAATTAAATCTGAAAATTCAGTTATTTTCAACACTAAAATCGTAAAATGGTATTTTCCAACATTAAGAAAATTCTGAAAAATTTACATAGCAACTTCCCTTAGAACATCTGATGGTATTAAATTTACAAGGGATTTTATTCACAGTAGATAAAGAAGCAAGTTCCCTTTCCACTGATATAGATGGATCTTCCAGAGAAAAGAGCTGACACAGACCAGTATGTCTCACAACCAGCCTTTCCTTGAGCTCATCGTTCTTGTTTTGCTTTATTCAGCCTGAGACTAATAAAAGTCATTAAAATTCTAGACATTCCCATAACAACTCAGCTACCAAATAGACTGGTTTATAGACATCGGGGATGGTTGCTTCCTTTGACTGAATAATCACAAACTCATGTTTGACCAGCCAGCTTCCCAGAATATGCTATAGCGGTGTCTTCAGAAGACTTACTTGCAGGAGCTGGGTAGCAAGAGAAATCTAATCCCATCCTTCCTATCTCTGCTCATTTTGGGATTCTCCAGTAAGCCCCAGCACCTCAGCCATTCATGTGGCTTCAGAGTGTGGCCCTCAAAGTAAAGAAGAAACAGGAAATTTGAAGATTCTGTCTTCAGGAGGTAGCCCCTGCTCTCTATCTCCACCAAGGGAGGGAAGACAAGCGCAGGCAGAGGTCTCTATGCCAGGGCCCTGGGGGCTCTGTGTGCGCCCACAGCTGAGGTCTTCACTGAGAAGTAATCACAAGAGCTGCCCCGCACCGAAGGTCTGAGAAGCAGACACACACTTCCAGTGGGTTCACTGATGAACAGAACTCCACACTGGCATCTTTGCAGAAATTATTCTGCTGCATGAATTCAAACTCTTCAGACTAAGCCAGGGTCATGCAAACCTGAGCATTTCCTTTTTACATGACCAACTGTACCGTTTTGGAGAAAGTGCCAAAGTAGTTCTGAGAAATACTAAAGTCATCTGAAAAGCTCATCATGAGTTATGATGGTCAACAGAATGCAAACATTCATAAGTAAGATGACTCTAAAGTTTTATGCCTTATACAGCCATGGCTAAGACACTAAAAACTGTTTAAATGACAAACAGGAAAAAAGCTAAAGACAAAATATTTTAAAAACTAATGTTACTTGTAACAACATGGATGGACCTAGAGGGTATTATGCTAAGTGAAATAAATCAGACAGAGAAAGACAAATAACCTATGATTTCACTCATCTGTGGAATCTAAAAGTCAAAAAATAGAACAGAAACAGACTCCAGATACAGAGAAGAAATTGATAGTTGCCAGATGGGAGGGAGATTAGGGAGCTGGGTAAAAAAGGTGAAAGAATTAATACAAACTGGCATTTAACAAAATAGTCACAGGGATGTAAAGTATAGCATAGGGAATATAGTCAATAGTATTATAATAACTATGTATGGTGCCAGGTGTGTCCTAGACTTATGGGGGCGATCACTTCATAAGTTATGTCTAACCACAATGCTGTACACCTGAAACTAATACAATACTGAATGTCAAATGTAAGTGAAAAAAAAATTTTTTTAAATCAACGTTACCTGATCAAGATTTTTGAAAAGGAGAATATCTTTGCAAGCATCCTGAAGTCTGCATCTCTGTTGATCAGTTTTAGGATGGATCACCTGTCGAGCCAAATAAAACCAAGAAAATGTTTTATTTTATTTTAAAATCCTATTTACAAATTGGTGTATATCTTTTTTCTTAAAAGTGGGAAAAATTAAGAGAATGTTTACTATAATTTTAAATTTATACAAATACTAAGCAGTGCCCTTGTCATGGAGGGAAATATGAGAGTAAGAGCACCCACCCCACCCTGGAGCCACCCACTGGCTAGGCGGCTGCCAGAAAGTCAGCTACCCCGGGAGCCTGAGTCCTCATCTATAAAGCAGAGGGTTATAGATTTGTTCATTCAAACTACGAGGTGCCAGGCACTGTCCTACCTCTGCAGACACAGCAGCGAAAACAAAAATATCTGTCCTCACAGTCAATACATAAAATATGTTGAAGAGTGACAAGGCTAAGGAGAAAAATAAGCTGGGAAGGGTGATAAAGTGTGTGTGGGTGTCCGGATGCGATGGTGCTGGAAGGAAGTGAGGACAACCTGAGGGAGTGAGTTGTGGATCGTCTGTGGGAAAAGCACCTCAAGCAGACGGAACATCAAGTAAAAACAAGGCTTCATGTGAATAGCATATCTGAGAAATAACCAGGAGACAGGTGTGACTGCAGAGCAAGGGGGAAAGACCAGGATAAGATCCGGATAAGACCAGGTTGAAGGGTTGGGTTGGGGTGATGCCCAAATCACAGAGGGCATTGTAGGTCACGGAACTGGAACTTTTTTCTAGTGACATGGGGGCAATTTGAGAGTTGTGGCTGAGGAAAGGAAGAGATCTGATGAATGTTTTTAAAGGCCCCCACCAGCCGCTGAGTAAAGAACTGCCTTGAGGGAAGACAGAGTGAAAGCCAGGACCTACTATCATCACCCAGTGCCAGACAGTAGTGGTTAGGACCCGGGTGGCAGTGACGAAGGTGCTGAGAAGTAATGGAATTTCCGATACGTTCTGAAGACTGAGCCCCATGGATTTGCTGAAAAATTGAACGTGGGTACGGAAAACTCAAAGGGGCTGAGGGTAACACTGAAGTCTTGGTCCTGAGCAACTGAAAAGAGGAAGTTGCCATGAACTGAGCTGGAGAAGACCGTGGGTGGAGAAGAATGTTTAAAGGGAAATAATCAGGAGTTCCTGCTAAGTGTGAGTTGTCTACTGAAATCTAAGCAGAGATGGAAAGTAAACAATGGTCATACAAGCTAGAGCCCAAACATCAACAAGTCGTTATTACTGGTGGTGGAATCTAAAAAGTTAGAGTTGTGCTAAGGATTAGATGAGTTAATACACGCAGTGTTTACAACAGTACCTGACATTCAGTTGGTGCTCAAAAACTACTACTATTATTAGATATTCAATAAATATTTATTGAATCAAAGAAAACAATTATTGCCTTGTGTTGCTGTTATAATGAGAGACATATCAAGCTCTTAAGTATCATTTTCATCCTAAAAAACACTCCTCAAACTACTCAGAAAAAACATTGAAAGTGTTAAATATTTTGAATTTATGATATTAAAGTTAGTAAAAAGCCATTTTAACTTTTAAAAGTCATCGAGAATTTTGTAATATCCAGAATAAGAAAAATTTTAATCTACATATCTATTATATTCACACAATGGTAGCATTTTATTAATAGAATACTTCAGAAATCTTTCAGAGGCTCCTCATTTTAAGGCATACTGAAAGATCATTAAAATTTCTTTTATAATATCAATCTTTTAAAAATGATGCTTCATAGTTGCTTTTATAAAAGTGATTTGTTAACTGTACAAGAGTTTAAAAACCTGAGTTTTAAAAAAAAATGCACCCAAAAGTCAACCACAGCTCTGCCACAATGACTGTTAACATCTGGGATATATCCTTCCAGATATAATTGTTTGTACAAATAAATAAACAGAGAGAGCGCTACAACAACACTGTAACGACTCCACTGTCACAATGTTAGGAAGGATCCAACTGTTTTTGAAAAATGAACTCGTCAGGCGAATGCCGAGTCAGTTGGCTTGACTGTGTTGAAGGCTTTCTCAGCTCCAGCGAGGCACCCCTTCTTACCAATCCCTCAAATGGCATCTTGTTGAGATTTTAATTTGTATTCATTTTAATTATCAGCATAATCAGATTTGGTGTGTAGAGGAGCAGGGGACGGAGTGGGGAATAAAACTATTCTACCTAATACCTTTGCCACAGTGCTTACCCTTGGATCAGTATCTTCCTCTTCCTCATCAGGATTATAGGTCTCAGCACATACTACATTTGGAGAGAAAAAAAATAAAGAGCAAAATCAATAAAACAGATGTGTGCTTTTACTAGAAAAAGAGAACGTGAACATAATTTCCTTTTAGTTACTGTTTGCTAAATCTATAATTGTAATGATTTTTAAATCCCTTCTTTCAACTAACAAATATATTAAGAATTTTCTGATGCCAGGCATTCTGTTAGGTGCTGAAAAGCCAGCCCTTGAGGGACTGGTGGTCCCAAATAGGAGAGATGATAAAATACACACCTACTAAATCCTAGGGTAATGGCGAGAACAAACAAGGAGGATGTTCTCTGCTGAGTTATGAAGCAGGGGTAGAAAACCACAAAGCATAAGATATACAGTGCATACATATGGATATGGAATAATTATGAAAATAATCAATTAAAATAGCTCAACATCATTATGTACATGAATGACCTAAAAATAAAAATGAATTTTAAACAAAATAAATACTATGTGTCAGGCAGCTCTGTTCTAGGTACCGTATTATATAAATTTAAAACCAACTTGAAAAAAAAAAAACAACTTGATTTTCTTTGCAGGTGACCTATGTTTGTACTGCTGCCTACAGGACTTGTCTTTGTCATAACTCAAGGACTTAAAAAATATTCACTGAGCAACTGTTTATGATAGCAAAATATCAGAAATGATCTAAGTACACACTTGAATAATACAGTTTTAAGAAAGAATGAGGAAGATCTTCATGGGATAATAAATAGTGAGGCAAAAAAACAAGGTGAAGAGTATATCTAGTCTGCCATCTCTTCCACAAGGAAGGACTTCAATGAGAAAGGAAAGCTAAGGATGAGGGGGAAATAAACATACAAACACATTATATATACTTTTTAAAAAAAATCTATTTATTTTTCCAAAAGGAAACAAGAAAGATAAACCAGAAATACAAATTTTCCTAGAAGGCAAGCAGAAACAAAAAAAAAAAAAAAAAATGAAAGTATTTGGAAAGAAATCAAATTTCTGTGAGAAAATTATTTTTTACAGTTTTGACATTTAATTCATGTTAAATGTTTTATGTATTTAAAAAACTAGATTGATAAGGATGGATGGACCCTACAAGTGAATACAAAAAGAAACAAATGAACCTAATTATACATCAGGCTGATAACATAACCGCAGAGAAGGAAAAGAGTTATTCTAAGTAGCTTCTGAACATAGTACTCTGACCATCCACCCTCAGTGGGATATAGTCCAATGACAAAAAAGAATTCTGGTTGGTAGTGGTACCGCAGTTCCAAAACTCTTCCGTGTGTGTTACAGTAGTGAGTAACTAAGGAAACACACAGATGTTTTCACTGGAGAGGAGGAGGGTACAAGCATGGAATCTAAGGATTAGGACTGGCAAGGTCAGTACAAGACACACATTTAAAATCTTACCTTCAGGTGTTAGTAGCAAAGAGAGAATGTATTATCTAGTGAATAAAAATGTAATTGACTCACTAACAAAACTGTTTTGGCAGGAACAATCTAGATGTGATCAGTGATGTTGCCCAGAATGCAGCAAACCTGTTCCTTCTTTACAATGCAGGGGAAATTTCTCTTTTAATAAATTCTCAATGATCTGCAATAGCGTGTGACCTGCAGACATAACAGCAGAGCTCTACCTCCTCCTCTGCATAATGGAGCTATCAGGAACGAATCCTCACTGAGGACTGTCATAAGGATTCAAGTAGGGAAGCGGCTGGCACACAGCAAGGGGACAGTAAGTCCCAACTCTGAAAGATAACTATCATTATTTTGTTCCATTTGTTCTGGCTTTCCGCAATATCATTACTATTTTGGTTCTATTCTCTATCTCAGCTCTTTCAACAACGGTCCTTTCTTCAAGGCTGCCCTTCATCACAGATTTTCCCCTTAACAATTCTGCTTTCCTGACCTTCTCTATGTATTTAATTCCTGTTTACTGTGCTTAGTTTCTTTACGGTCTTTTCACCATCATGCCCATTTCCTCTTCCATCTTGGCCTATTCTTTCCTTGGTTTTTTATTCAGAATTCATAAAAGCAATGATATTTTTGCACTTTATGAGTATTTTGTAGTGGACCTTTTTAATCTCATTCCTCTTCCATCCTAAATCTGCCAAGTTCACCCATACACTCAGTTCATTTGTATGAAGGATTAAAAAATCCTATATATCTACAACGAGGGGACAAGCTGATACATACAACATACAACTTTCGGTTTAACTCCTGGGTTCTCAGAAGCACTTACTCACTGAACCCCTGGTCCACGTGTATCCCAGCTTCCCCTTCCTCATTGATTCTGACTAATGGAACACCCAAGAAATGGAGACTGCAGCATGTCCTGTAGACAAACTCCCTTCCCTGCCCAGCCTATTCTACCTGTGTGCACTAAACCTCCTGTGTTGTAATGCCACCAATACTCTGCTTGTCCAACAGGGACATGGCTTCCTTAGAGAAAAATGAGGGAGAAGGGAATAAGAAGACAGACACCATTCTAGCCCCTACAACAGCATCAAGTGATACTCTGCAGAGAGGGCTGTCCAGCCCCTGGCTGGTATGGGCTTTGGGTAGCTGAGCCAGTGACAGTGGGAAGTAGACAATGACTCATTATTCCTTCTCCAAGCCAGGGTGCATTTATGTGTCTGTCCTAAAGATGAAGGCAGCCACATTCCCGAGTTCCTAGGTGTTAATGCTGCCACTTTTTTCATCTTCAAGTATTCCAGTAGGGGGCTGAGGCGGCTGCATGGAGGACAGCTAACCAAACACTATGTTAAATGCAAATCTCTTGGTTCTCTGTGTTCCTGGTTAATGTCACGACTTCCTTCTTTCTCCTCTTATCCAATGAATACATCAAATTCTACTTCAGAAAGATTCTTGTTCTTTTACCTTTGTTCAGTCTACTCCAATTGCTACTCTTTAGTTCACGATTTCAAATGTCTTCTTAGAAAAATGCACTTAAGAAAACTTTCATTTTGGAGATAGATGGGTACATGGGTATTATACTTTCTCTAGTTTTGCCCTTGTATAAAAATTCTCACTTAAAAAGTTTAAAATAATAAGTCCTCAGTGATGGGACTGATTCTGATAATGACATTTTGTCTTGGGCTAACCTATCTCCATGCTTGCTTTTCCTGATTTTAGAAGAAAGTACTTTAGCAATTTAGCTCATTTTTATGTTTTTAGACATTAATGAAACTGAGGCAGCAAATGTTAAAGTCTTCAAGTGTTAAGGAACAGAACTATGATTTAAACAAAAGTAGTTATTTTCATCAAAATTATTAATGTTTCTACTTATGGAAAACCTTTTTGTCTTTATTTTTCAAAACTAGTTTTAAATATTTTCCCTTTTCTTATGAGCTGTGGACTCACCACCCTTTGCCCGCTTCCTCTGTTTATACCCAACCTTTCTACTTCTTCCTGGTCCTGATCCCAAAGTACTTTCCCCATTTTCTGTATAAAAATCCACTTCTAGGTGTCTATGTGATTTTTTTCCTTACAGTTCTACTCATCAGGGAGCTTGTCTCAGTGCACTAATTACTTGGAGGCTTTATGATCCCCTCATGTAGCCTCAAGAACTACACGGAGGGTCATGAGACGCTTGAGACCTACTGCAAATGAAGACTAAGAGCAGCACAGCCAGTCGTCTTGCCGCAGGTCTCCAGCAGATGTCACTAGCCAGTAATATGAAACTACAAAATGACACTAGATTAGCCAGCACGATTTCTTCCAAATTGTATCTGGTGTTTCTTTCATCCAGAAATGTGAATAATTAAAATGTGCTTGTGAGAGAATACCCTCCCATTTCTAACAAGAAATGAGCACAGACCCTGGTCTCAGGCCTGAGGCCCTATACTCTCCTGCCAGCCCCATGAAGAGTTGACACAGCCTGGGTGTATTAGTATGCTAAGGCTGCCATAACAAAATACCACAGACTGGTGGCTAAAACAACAGAATTTATTTTCTCACAGTTCTACAGGCTGAAAGTCCGAGATCAAGGTACTGAAAGGTTTTGTGTCTCCTGGGGCCTCCTTCCTTGGCTTGCAGATGGATGGATGCCTTCGTGCTGAGTCCTAACACGGCCTTTCCTCTGAGCTTGGGCTCCTCTTGTCTCTTCTTCTTCTTAAAAGGACTCCAGTTTTACTGGGTTAGAGTTCCACCTTTAGGATCTCGTTTCCCCTTATTAACCTCTTTAAAAACTCTACCTCTACGTACAATCACTCTGGGGTTAGGCCTCAACATATATTTTGAAGGGGATACAATTCAACCCATAACACTGAGCTTCTAAGTTATTTTAAGTAATGCTTAGTAATATTTCAGCAGAAGACAGCTATGGATGGAAAAATACTGAATATCGTGAAAAGAATATAAAGACAAAAATCAGTATTTGTGTATTTAAGCACGTAAACCCTACAAGGCAGGGATGCCTGGTGAAGGGTGCCTGCGAGTGAGTGCCTGACCTGGCACCAGATTCTCAGCAGACTGTTCTGTTAACTATATTACAGTCATCACCAGAGACAGACACTCCCTGCCTGAATGTAGTGTGATGCCAACACAAACGTCCAATTAATGTGTTCTGAAGCTTTAATATATATTTATTAAAGGAAAGGGTGTTTTTAGATAAAGTTTTATAATTAACAGAATCAGACTAGCATTTCAAAATCCAAGATAGTGAACACTAATTCAAGACCACTTCAAGAAAGTTGCCTTTAAAGAACTCATAAACTCTCTTCACTCGATATGTTTCTCACTTGATGTGGAGAGACTTCCTCCTAGAATTTAGAATTTGGAAGGCACAGCTTTTCAATTCCAGTGCTTACAAGGGAGAGGCAGCATCAAGAGGGGAAGGGTTCATCTCTGAAGCTATACACACTCTAGGGTTGAGCCTGGATCCATCCACCCCTCACCTGTTCTTTCGCCGTATCTCTAATCCTTAGTCTCTTCAATGGTAGAAGGGGTTAAGAATACTAGCACCACGTAAGAGTTAATATAGGAGGTAACATTTAAAACAGGGCTGGGCTCACAGGAGACAGTAACCGCTCACTCTCCTCTGCTGCTGTATGTTCCAGATTATGTCAGAACCCTGAGATGCTGAAATCTCTTCTGCAGTCTTTGACACAGTACATATGTCCTCACACAACCAGTTTTTGCTGAAGTCTTTGGATCACCTCAGGGGCCCCATTCCCCACCTCTCTTTCCAACCTTATTTTATCTCCTCCCCTAAGCAATAGCAGTCAGGTCCAGTTCCTTCCTCCTTGGGTGTTAAGAAATTCTTCCAACTAGAATGCCTCCTTCTTGGTACTAGCCAAAATAGTAACCATGTTTTCCAACTTCTAATGCAATTGCTGCCTCCCTCCAAGAAGTGTTTCTTGATTTTTTTCTGCCTACAATAATTTCTCCTCCTGATTCCTCATCTTTCCCTTCCCTCCATCCATACTTATTGATATTGTTTCCAAGTGTTAACTATACATCAATAACAAACAGACATAATTCCCTGCCCGAGGAGCTTACATTCTAGTCTAGGGAACTAGGTAATAAATTGGATAAGTTAAAAAAGATAGAGCAGTATCTACGGCCACGCCACACCGAACAAGCCTGATCCCGTCTGATCTTGAAAGCTAAGCAGGGTTGGGCCTGGTTAGTACTTGGATTTAAGACCACCTAGGAAGAACAGGTGCTGTAGGCATTTAAAAAAAAAAAAAAGATAAGTAAGGAGAAAATAAAGGGAGACAGTGTGTGTGTGTGTGTATTTTAGACAAGTTTACTGAAGATCTGAGAAGGTGTCTTTCAAATGAAGGTCTAAAGAATGTGGGTGAGCAATCCACAAAGACAGTTGTGGTGAGATATGGGAGCAAAAGCCTGATGAGAATGGGCTCAGAAGAGAATGGAAGATAAACTAGAAACAACAAATTTGGACAACTCCTTCAAGGGAGTTTTTCTGTAAAGATATGGAGAGAAAAAGGGTGGTGGTTGGATAAGAAATAATGGTTTAAAAGGTTTTATCTTCTTTTTTGAGAAGGGAGAGCCAGCCATTTGTTTCTTTGCTGAGAAGAATAACCCAGTTGAAGGATAATGAGTATGCAGGATAAAGAGGAAGTAATTGCTGGAAGAATGAAAGGATGAGATCTGGTGTACCAGTGGACACTGGATTCACAGACAGGTGAGGAAGGATAGAAACAGTAGTGGAAGTCTATGGAAATTCTCTTCTGTTCCTTCTATTTCCTTAACAGAGAAAAAGGTCATCTGCTAGAATGGGGATGGGGAGGAGGAGACATCAGTTTGGGGAGAGAGAAAGTATGAAAGACTTATCTAGGATAACAGGAGAGTAAAAGGAGTATGGAAACAGAATGATCACTGGCATCAAAAGCCTGCTAGAAATTAATGATCGTGAACTGAAAGTAAAATCAATCGACAAAGCTGTATACTTTCCTTCAATCAAGTACAGCTGTGGGGAAGATCCAGCGTAAGTGCAGAGTTGGGCTTCACCAGAATGTGGTTTAGCAAGGCAAGTAAAAGGGAAAAAGTAAATTGTAAAGATATGTGCCAGGGAGTGGTTATGTTCACTGATCAAGGAATTAAAGGTTAGTAAAGAAGTGAGGAATAGTGAGAAGGAGGCAGCATCAATGAGCTGCCAGGGTTGGAGCAGGAGCTGAGAAAACAGCAGGTGGAGGAACAAGACTGGGATCACTGATGAAAAGTCTGGAGAGCACGACCATGGAAGTGCACGGTGGAAGACGAGATCCATGGAAGAGAGCAGGTCCAGAAACAGAAGGGCCACACATTACAAATGTGGAAATCTGCGTGGAAATAAGAAGGAACGCGCTAGGGGTTATTAAATGACTAAAACAAGGACGGGGAGTGGCTGGTAGAATATAACAATGTGAGGTTTGAAGCCGAGAATTTTAGGGAAGAGGGAAAGAGATGGTTTGGAAGCAGCAATGAGGAGCAAGAGAAACATCTGCCCATCCCTGGTCAGTTACAAGGAAGGTAGAAAAGAGCCACCATTCGAGAAGCCTGCAGGGTACGCTAAGCTTCATCCAGAGCAAGAAGATGGACCAAGGCTGAGCTGAGAGAACAGGCTTAGAATGTAAAAGATTTACCTGAAGACTAAGAGCTCCAGAGGGGACGAGACAGGATCCTTAGAGAGAAGTGTGGTACTCAGCACCCATGCTACCTTTGGGCACATTATCACCTTGACTGTTGCAAGTTACTTAACCTCTGCTTTGCCTCCAGTTGCCTCATCTATACAATGGGGCTAATCATACCTCATGGTTTTGACGTAAGAATTATATTCAACAGTACAAGGAAGGCATTAAGACAGACTTTAAAACTGCACCTAGCACACAGACTGTATGTCAGCTATTGCTACAGGTTATTTTCTCTCCTGCATAATCATTTTGGATTCTTTTAAGAACCTTTCATTTTCACTTAACATCTGAATAATATTAAAAAGTTTTAAATCTTCAGTTTAAAAATCTAAGGGGGAGGAATAATATGTACTTGTCTGAGTCCTCCACAGTTCAAGGACTGAACCGCAGTGACAGAGAGCCCAAGCAGCAATTCATGAACTAACGCTATCTGTGACCTCCAGAGATCTCACTGTACTCTCCATATCCCAGATCTGTCCTACAGATGTCAAGGAGCATTACTAATCTTTGGGGGAAATAAGGGGACAGGGATGAACAGAAATGGGAGATGATCGCTCATGGGTCTCGTGCCAACCTCAATCCCTACTCTAGTTCCTTTCTGTAAATGACTCTCTATATGTAAGAACACATTCTTCAATCTCCTTTCAACAGGCTTTGGTGTACAATTTTACTAAAGGCTTTCTGAAAACAGAAGCAGAATTTCTCAAAGAAGAGGAATGAATGATAGAAAAGGGTCAATGAACGAATAAGAAACCTTCCCAGAACAAGGTGATATGAAAGAATAATTTAACACACACAGCTTACATAGCAATTTTGAAACATATTAACATCCCAACTGTAAAGCTAAATAAACTCTATATTTATCCAAAAGTCAAACACTTTAATTATATAAAAATTTTCTATAAAACATATTTATCAGCTTTATGAAAATAAGGGGACTTTCTCAGTTTAGGAGCAATTATGAGGAAAAAAGGGAGGTAGATGAGGTTAAAAGGGTCAAATATATGATGACAGAAAGAAATCTAACTATGGGAGGTGAACATATAACGCAATATATATATGCCTCTTACTGTTAAAATTGAACACCTGAAACTTACTGGATTTTGTTAACCAATGTCAACACAATAAAAAAAAATTTTTTTTAAGAAAAAGAGGATATATATATACTCAATAAATATTTGCTGAGTGCCTGCTATATGCCAAGCAGTGTTCAATGTACTAGTTATATAATAAAAGTTTTGAGTCAATAAAAACAGCAAAATTAGAATATATAGCACAACCAACGTGAAAAACTTAGCATTAAAATTTTCGTAGGGTTAAAAATCATGATAGAAATTTACTCAAACTTATAAAAAATAATCTAGACCATAACAGATAAAAGGGAAAAATATTACCAAACAAGTCCCATATGAAAAAAATAAAAATAGATGTCCCATGTTTGGAAAATATTCATTTTTCTTAATAATCAAAAGAAAGCCTAATAAAACAATCTGAGGTACTATTTTACATCTAACCTAAAGGAGTAGGCACTACTTATTAGTGAGATGGTTTTGGAAAAGAGGCCTTTGCAAGGTATCTCTCCCTGTACCCTATTCTGTAGCCTGTCTCTAGAAAGCAATAGACAGAGAAAGGCAATGCAATGCTCAGTCTCTGAGTAGGGAATGCCTCTCCTGACACTATAACCAAGAAAATAATTTAAGTGACTCGAGAATGTATGCAAGAAGTTAACGGCAGCATAATCTAGAAAATCCGAAATAATAATACGAAAAATAGTTTTTAGAAGCCGAAATTAGGAACATGGAAAATATTAATGACATAAATGAGACAAATTAATTATAGCCATATAAAAATATATACATAGATACTCAGAACTTAAAATGAAACAGAATGAAGAAAACACAGGTGATTTTTTATAATGTTCTGAATGCTGTTAACTTATCTTTTTATTAAAAAGAGCAGTTTGTTTTTATTTATGATAATACTATCTTAAAATAGCATTTTGGCAGTATGTTATGAAAGAGAACACATACCTGATACTCGCCGATCATATCTACCAGGAATTGGAACTGCAAAACAAAGAAGCAACACTTAGTCATCATTATGTCGCATGTTCAACATGATTATATAAAGGCAATATGGAGAATAGTATATCTCTTTGAAAACAAGCTCTTTGTAACTTCAATGCTCACATCCATGTTCCACCTAATTTATACCATACCAAATGAATAAGAATCCTGTCATTTCTTTTCAATGTATTACTGGAAAAGTCTAGCCAGAACAATTAGGCAAAAAATTAAAGTCATTCAAATTGGAAAGAAAAAAAAAAACTAAAATTATCTCTGTAGAATGACATGATTTTATATGTAGAACCTTACAGAATTACACGAATTATAAAATTTCATTTTGATTGTTGTAAAATTATATTTTTATATAACTATTCAAAGTAAATGCATGCAGTCTTTAAACAATTTGTTGAAATTCACTAAAATTGTTTCACAATATACTGACCTAAAATTTTTAAATGCAAACTTAAATTCATTATTTTTATATATCATGCAAAAAAGACAATGATTTTTCAATTCCCAAAGCATTCCCTGTTACTGTGAAAGAGTCCAAAAGTGTTTAAAAAAAAAAAAAGTGACTCGCAATGGTATGATTAAAAATAAGAGACTCAAGGCATTTAGCGTGAAGGAATGACTGAGTGGATAAAAAGGTAAACAAAGTGGGTTAAAACGTGCTGGCTGGTAAACCTATGTGTTATTTAATCTTCAATCAGTATGTGTCTTATAAGTTTTTATGGGGCCAGGAGAAACAGTTGTTAATTGGGGCTAGATACACTAAGTCACACAAAGAATGCAATCGATGGGTAGGGTGTGCCAAATCCCACAGACCATGGGATGAAAAGTACACCTGTGGGCAAGATGAAATAGCCTGAGGAATGCCCCAAAGGCAAGGAAGTTTTTAGGCAGTGTAAATGTCCCAAGGTTCCTGGAAACACAGATAAGGGAGAGGCAAGGTGTCAGAGAAGGACCACTCAATGAGGCAAGAAAGCCCAAGAAAAGCGCTGGGCAGCCTACTTAGGTTTCTGAGACCCAGTCAATAAACTAGAGGGCTCACTGTTGGAAAGGAAAGGGAAGGGAAGGGAAGGGAAGGGAAAGAAAGGGGGAAGAGGAGGGTGAAGGGGAAGAAAAAGGCAAAAACCATCCACCATGATTTCACACACAGATTCATTCTGCTTTTTCTGTGGGTCTGAGGAGAGAAAGAATGCTCCTATTCATCTTTTACTTTTTCTTTCCTTCTGTAGAATCTTGTTCTGGTTAAACTAGGTACATGGTTATCAAAGTTTAAAGCAAAAGCCCCAGTGGTGTGTTGGCCTTGGTATGGTAGTTTCTGCTAGCACGTGTGAATGTGTACTAATAGTGAGGCCCACCTCACTGAGCCTTGTCTCTTGTCTGCCCAACATCTGATATCCATCTTCCCACTACCTACCTACAGAAACACTCTTACTTTACCCTGCTAGGGCCTCTATATAATTCACACAGCTACTTCCCTCAAACACCAAGCTTCCTGAAATGAGCTGTTGTGTGGGCTCCCCATTCTTTTGAAGCTTTTGCAAACTGGCTTCCAACTATTATTAAAATAGTTTTCTCTAGAATCGCAATCTTTCTTTACATTGTTCTTCTACATTGATTAATTCTTCTATCCTTGAACTAAATAAAAATCACTCAATGTTGGTTGTTGACAAATCACATTCATTCATTCAAAAAAATTACTGAGCCCTTTGGTGACAGGCACTGTGCTATCCAGCGGGGAAATAAGGGATTCAGATATAGCTCCTGCCCACAAAGATCTTAAGAACTGCTCAAGGAGTGAACTAAAATATCATATCATAATCACAACAGTGTGATAAATACAACACCACATGCTCTGTGAGCACACAGGAAGAGTACCTAGAGAGAGGAAAGGAAGGTCCCTGGTCTACAGAAAGTGCTAAGCATGGTTGGGCTGGAAGATGAGCAAGCTTTTGATTTCAGGAAATGAAAGGAGTATGATATGAGCATGAGCAATGTGGGAAAAGAGCACAGAGATGACAGTAAAGAAGTGAGCAAGGGTATTTTGGATGCCAGCCAGTGGCAGAAAAATATTCAGAAGTAATTAACTGCTTACTTTTATGAATTTTCTTTCTCCTCCATCTGTGGGAGGAGAGCAGGAACAAAGATCAAAGCTTAATAAAGATTACTTAATAAAGATTTCCTTGGCTGCAACTGTAAAACCAGAAGAGGAAGTCTGGAGAATAGTGACCAAGGCTTAAAGAGAAAATATTAATTGGGAGAAAGAAAAAAGAATTCTCCATCCCAGTACTAGAGTGGCAGGTAAGTCCTCCGGTAGAGAATCCCTGTCCTCTTACTCTCCTGATTCTCCACTTGCAGGCCCTCTGCTTCCTCATGGCTCTGGACAGCTAGCTATAAGACCACTGGAAAGAGAGTAGGGGACTCGGATACCGCAAACAAGGTGGGAATGAACAGAAACCACATTAAAATGCTCCCTGTGAGTGGATTAGCTGTGGACACAGTACTTGTTACAATATGAAGGAACTGGAGCAAAGGGAATCATTGCAGGCTGGATTTTATAAAGATCTTTCTGACTGCAGCTGGTGGAAGAAGGCTTAGGTTAGACATGTGGCTGTGGACAGGTGGGAAACAAATGAATTCCAGAGATGTACAGACAGAAAATCTATACAGTTTAGTGACAGACTCAACGCTTACTCCACAAATGCCAATCAAATAAAATTATATCCCTACAATTATAAAAGACAAAGTATTCAATATGGACATCATTCAATCTATAAATAAGAGTGCTGTCATGGATTCTAAAATTATTTAAAATGTCAGAATTGCAAAGTATAAAGTCATTTGATTTAGCGATGGCAAGTAGGTTTCATCTCACATGGAACTCTAATTGATGTCACTGGTCCTCCTGAATCATCCTTGACTCCATCCTTTCTTTCATTACTCATACCTACTTCATTAACAACTCCATCTGTTCTCCCTCCCACTTTATTTCCTGAATCAGTCTACCTTTCTCCGTCTCCACTGTCTTCCTAGTTTGAAGTACATCATTTCTTGCCTGGATGACTGCAACAGCCTCCAAATGTGTCTTCCCACTGACAATCTTGCTCCACGTTAATCTATTCTGCACACAGTTATCAGAGTGATCCTAAACTTTTGGAAGACGATTTGGCAGTTTCTGTCTAAATTTTAAGTGTGAATTGCCTTTGACCTAGCAACAATTCCACTTCTAAGAATATGTTCTAATCACTATAGTACTGTGTTATAGCAAAATAATAATAATAATAATAATTTTTTTTAAAATAAATTAGGAAATACTGTTATAGCTAGAGTATGAACCTCTAATACAGTCATTAAACTAGATGCAATAGACATATATTAACTGATGGGGAGAACTTCAAGATATATTATTATGTTAAAAAAAGTTATATAAGCATAGTAAATATAATCCTAACTTTCTAAAAATTTTGTCTTTAATCAAACTATTATATGTCACAAATTTAAAAAGCAAAATAGTACTAGAAGGCTATAATTAAGAAAAAAAACATCAACAAAACACAATAATCCAGGGGTCCTGACCCCGGACCAGTTAGGAAGTAGGCAGTACAGCAGGAGGTGAACAGCAGGTGAGTGAGCAAAACTACATCTGTGTTTCAGGCACTCCTCAGCGCCAGCATCACCGCCTCAGCTCCACCTCAGATCATCAGGCATTAGATTCTCGTAAGAGCACTGGTGCCTGGTGCCTGGTGCCAAAAAGGATGGGGACCACTGCTTTCATCCACCTTTCCTTACTCCTAATTCTTATTATTTTGGGTTTTCTGTTACTCACAGACAAACCTAATTCTAATCAATTCAGAAACCAAAAGCAAATTCTGACTATAAAGATGACAGAGAATGATGGAAATTGTGCAGATGGCATAACAACAACTAGCATTTATGTGCCAGGATCTGGCAAAACACATCACGGGTATTAAGTCACTTAATTCTCATACAAACGTTATGAGGTACTACTTAATAAAAAATCTAAAGCAAGGTCTACGGCCATGCCAACCTGAACATGCCTGATCTTGTCTGAGCTTGGAAGCTAAGCAGACTTCCTGCTTGGCTGGGAGACCACCTAGGAATACTAGGTAGTGTAGGTGTTAAAAAAAAAAAAAAGAAAAAGAAAAAGAAAAAGAAAAAAGAATCTAAAGCAAGAAAAGTTGAATCACTCACTCTAACAAAAGTGGAACCAGACTGGGTGGCAGGCAGTCACAGCTTCATAGCTCACGCTCTCAGGCACACAGGTAGCTGTAGAAGGATAATACCCAGAACAACCCAAGGGATGCTACAGGTAACTGGGTAACATGTTCATTCAACTTTATGAAAGCACCTTCTTTCTTGAAATGCCTTTTAAAATGAAGTTAAAAGCCACCATTAGAAATTTGTATTCTGATTGATTAATCCTGATTGACTAATTCCTGAGACTAGCTCAGATTATCAAATATTAGTACTTTCAAACTATAGTAGCCTCTCTTATCTGCAGTTTTGCTTTACATAGCTTCAGTTACCTGCAGACTCCAGCACAAAAATGTTAAATACAAAATTCTAGAAATAAATAATTCCTAAGATCTGAATTGCATACAGTTCTGAGTATCTTGATGAAATCTGAAGCCATTTCAATCCCTCTTGCTCAGAACCTGAATCATCCCTTTGTCTAGTGTATCCACGCTGTATATGCTACCTGCCAATGAGTCACTTAGTTGCCATCTTGGCTATCAGATCAACTACGGAGGCATGCAGTACTTGTGTTGAAGTAACCTTTACAGGAAGGAGCTTAACACTACATCACAGTGCCTATGTCATTCACCTCACTTTATCTCATCTCATCTCATCATCTCACATCACAAGAAGGGTGAGCACAGCACAAGAGGTATTTCAAAGAGACCATATTCACATAACATTTATTACAGAATACTGTTACAGTTTTGTTTTATGATTAGTTATTGCTGTTAATTTCTTACTGTCCCAAATTTATAAAGTGAACTTTATTTTAGACATGTATGTATAGGAAAGAACATAGGATTCTGTACTATCTGCAGTTTCAGGCATCCACTGGGGGTCTTGGATAAGGGAGGACTACTGTACTCAAAATTTACTGATGAACCAGGTCCAAAAGAGCGTTTATCTAAGACCAGCAATAGCTGGGGACAGGAGGATGTATCAGTACTTCATTTCTTTTTGTTGCCAAATAATATTCCATTATATGGATAAAGCATATTTTGTTTATCCATTTATCAGTTGGTGGACATCTGGGTTGTTTCCACTTTGGGGCTATTAAGAATAATGCTACTATGAACATTTGTGTGTACACGTTTAAGTGGATATCTTTTTATTTCTCTTGGGTATATACCTAAGAGTGGACTGCTTGGGCATACTCTGTTTAACCTTTTAAGAAACTGCTAGACTGTTTTTCAGCAGTGTATGAGGTTTCCAATTTTTCTGAATTCTGGCCAATACTTGTTGCTGACTTTTTTATTATAGGAACAAGTGAGTATCTCATCATGATTTTGATATGCATTTCTAATGGCTGATGTAAGCTATTTTATTTATTACTGCTAAAAATCCTTATTTTTGAAGAGCTAATAGAATTTTATTCATTATCATCTTAAAAAATCATCTCTGCCCCTCTGTGACCTGACATTAAAAACAATTCTCAAGTCCACAATCCGTAAGCCAGTCTGAACTTCACAATCACTGTTCTCTCGCTGGCTTTGAAACTTTATTCTTCAAAGGATTATCTATTATAAAAACTGATAACAAGCAGGAAGTTTCTTTAACCATAAATAAAGTTAATCATGGGCATATTCACTATCACTGGTTAAATAAAGGCTTATCCTGGACACATTCATTTGCCTTGAAAAATGTATTACATATCTAGTAGGACAAAATGTGACAAAAACCACCACCTGATAAGTAAACGTAACTCACTACGTTAAAAATCAGTAGTTGTTCAATAGGTTCATAACTTACCTTTCTGCTACCATTATCTTTCCATTACTTGGTGGACAGAATTAGTGTGCTAATGCTATTTAGAACTCCAGAGCAAAACCCCAGATACAGGTCATTTTTAAGAGCCACCAGAATCAGATTTGATTCTACATGTCATTCTTAGTATAATGGTGATCTATCTGTCTGCATCTATCACTCTCTCTCTCACCATCCCAAAATACTCTGGAAGAATTTCCGGCTGCCACACTGGCCTTCTTGCGAAGTTCCTTCTCACCAAGTTCCCTCTCACTTCAAGGTTTTCTCCTAGAATACTTTCCCCACCGTTTTGCTCTGCTAATTCCTATTTCAAACTTTCGAATTAAGATGGTGTCTACCTCTCAGGGTCACTCTTCAGGGAAGCCTCACTTGACCTGACTGATGAGGTCAAATTCTTATTACGGGCTCTGAGAAAACCAAGAACCTTCCTTCAAAGCAATGATGCCACAGGTGCAACGACAGAATAATCTAAGTGGTTGTTTGGTTGATGTTGGTCCCCTCTACAGGACTGTGAGCTCTTCCCAAGGAAAAGAATTAGGTTTCTTTGCTTACCAGTGTATTCCCAATGCCTGGCACATGACAGATCTTCAGTATATATTTGCTGAATGTATTTATAAGACGCCTTGTGTGTGTCAGAAGTACATAAAAACATTCACCTTCCAAAAAAACCTAAGGAATTAATAATCACAGGCCTAAAGATTTCAGTAAATGGACAACCAGGAATCCAAAGATACAGGTACTCAAACAGATACTTGTTCAAAAATGTTCACAGCAGCACCATTCACAATAGCCAAAACGTGAAAACAGCGCAAATGTCCATTAACAGGTAAACAGACAAATTGCAGTATATCCATGCAAAAAAATATTATTCAGCCATAAAAAGAAATGAAGTACTGACACATGATATAACATGAATGAACCATGAAAAAATGTTAAAGTCAGACAGAAATGCTCAAATACTGTATAGTTCATATTCTGAATATGAATTATTCAAAATAGTTAAATTCATAAATCCAGAAACAGAAAGATTGATGGTTGCCCAGAGATATGGGGAGGGGAGAATGATTATTTATGGGGAACAGCGTGTTCTTCTGAAATGATGAAAAAAGTTTTGAAACCAAAGGCATGGGAGGTTGCACAACAATGTACTAAATGCTAAATGCCACTGAGCTGTACACTTGAAAATGGTTAATTTAATGTCATGTGAATTTTGTCTCCATTTTTAAAATTATGCTAAGTGAAAGAAGTGAGGATCAAAAGACAACATATCATATGATTCTACTTCTATGAAATTGCTCCAAAAAAGCAAAACTAGAGAGACAAGCAGCAGATTAGAGATTGCCTGGGATTGGGGTGGAAACAGGGAGTGATTGCAAAAGGGCACGAGGGATCTTTCTGGGATAACGAAATGTTCTAAAATTGTGGTGATGGCTACACAACTCTGTAAATTTACTAAAAATAACTGAATTGTACACTTAAAATGTATGAATTTTATGACATATAAATTATACCTCAATAAAGCTCTTTTAAATAACGATGGAAGCCCTGAGCCATGATTCATGCCAATATTAAATACAAGGAAAATGGGAAGGAAATGAAACAGTAAAGAGAAGAAAAAATATAACTCTTTTTCATTCAATAAATGGTATTAGCACATACTTACTATATGCTAGACACTAGGATTAGAGTGGAGAGCAAAACAAACCATCTGTCCTCATATAGAGTTTATAATATAACTGTGCTGACAAACAATAAATTAACACATCCTATAATATAATAAGGCAAAGACTCAGTAGGTCCTGAGATATAGTAACAGGGAAAAAATTCACCACATCCTTTAATCATTTGCGGTTACAGGCAACTATGAGCAAAAAAGTGTTTACTACTTTATTTGAACCCTTATGTTCCATTTAGACCAAAAAAAAAAATTAGCTCTGCAATACACTCAGATTTTCAAAACTCAGAATTTGTCCTCTAGAGACAGCAAAAATTTGTCTAATCTTGTTTTATTCACAGTAATCAAACTGGACATAACATTCCATACATAGTTAAGCACAGAGAACTGAAGATAAGAGACAAGGACAGGGATATAGTTAGTTCTGACTGGAAAGGAATAGGAGGTACCTTTCTCGACTTCTGAATATAGAAGGCAAATGTCTGTTTCAGTAAAGCTTTGGGCAAGAGAGCCTCAAATCCTCCTTGGGATTGACAAAACAGTAGTCTCCACAGAGTTTTATATGATTTAGGCAGCTGCTAAGAGCCATGTTAAAGGTTCTAAGTAAAGCCCGATAAGATAATGGCTGGAAGTTATCAAGAATGTTAACAGTGCAGGGTCACTGAGTAGGGTATTCAGCTGCCTTTACAATCCTTTCTACCCACCCAAAAAGTGAACATGTTTTTGGTTTCCAGTTTCTCTTAAGAAAGACACATTTTGTCTATGGCCATGCCACCCTGAACAACCCCGACCCTGTCTGATCTCAGGAGCTAAGCAGGGTCTGGCCTAGTTAGTACTTGGATGGGAGACCAGATGCTGTAGGCATAAAAAATTTAAAAATTAATAAATAAAGGATTGTAAGCTGACAAGGTTCTTGCAATCTGTGAGATCCACCAAGGGTTGCCTCGCCTTAAAAAAAAAAAAAAAGATACATTTTAAACCTGAACTAAGTTTGGCCTTTTTGCTGATTTTAAACATTCTGCAATCTCTGTTCTATTTGCATTTCCATAAAGGTCCATGAGCTAAGTCTGATTTACACCAGAGTGGAGAACCATCGCTATAAATTGATAACATACCATAAAATCAGAGTAGTTCAGAGCTTATTCAGACTCGAAATTAGAGCAGCTCTCCAGCAATTTAGAACACATCCCTGTCCATAGTAGGAAACAGTTAGTCTATTTTTATTTTCTAATTTCAAGCTTTGTGTTTTAATCATGAATATATACTCAATTTAGGATTTTTGTTTCTTCTGAAAGCACTAGCCATGCTACTTAAAAACTGAAAGAAGTTTTTCAGTAAAAAAAATGTTTTTATTCAAACAGAATTCTTGTGTTAGTTTTTTTTTTTTCAGTTTCAAGTACATTGGTTAGACATAAAATTTATGAAACGATCTCATCTCCGTGATTACTCTATCTTCCCTCTGGCTCTACACATAGCCATTCTCAATCCTTCGGTACATTAATGTTGCAATTTAGAAGAGGGAGGGAGTCATTTTCCATTCTAATTAGTCCATAAACATTAATACACACTGCAGCCAAGAGGTACCACTTAACACAGAATCCATCTCAATTTCTCTCTTCCATGATGCAAAGGTATGAAGAGGCAGGTCAGGCTTCTTTTTATCCCTCCCATGCCAGGCAACACAGATGGGGCACTTCCACTTATACCCATGCCCAAGGCATCCCTTCTAACAGAAATCAGTCTAAGAAATGGGAAACTCAAAGATCTAAGATGATAAAATTCTTTGCACAAGCAATCTCTGTCACATTTTCAAATGACAAAAGCTGTATGTATCATCAACGTTGGTTCTGCCGTTCTACAATATAAGTCATTCATTCTTAATATTTGACAAGACTTTGGAGAACAAGGCAAGTATGAGTCATAAGATTTGAAGTCAAAAGACAGGTCTAGCTTCAGAACTTAACCTTCAGAATTTAACAGCATACTCACAAATTCCATGAGGGTAGTGCCATTTACCAGAAATGACCTAAGGAGGGACACAATGACTCTATGTATGAAGGTGCTGTGACCATAAAGTGTTAGGGATATCATAGTTTTGTCTTGTACTTCTTGAAAATTACATATCTTTAAAAAATTGAAGTTCAGTTTCACATATTTCATGGCTGCTATTTCATCCTATGTACTCTGTTCAAATATTTTTTGTTAACAATTTTCTTTTAAGGCGAGGCAACCCTTGGTTGACCGCACAGATTGCAAGGACCTCGTCATCTTATAATCTCCTTATTTTTTAATATTTTATGCCTACAGCACCTGGTCTTCCTAGGTGGTCTCCCATCCAAGTACTAACCAGGCCCGACCCTGCTTAGCTTCCAAGATCAGAGGGGATCGGACTTGTTCAAGCTGGCATGGCCGTAGACTATTAACAATTTTTTGAGTCTCACTATGTGCAAGTACTATGCCCAGAATTTTAAATGCATCATCGAATACAATCATTGCAACAACCTTAATACCATCGTACTTTGTAGCTGAAGAGACTGAGACTCAGAGAATTGCCCACCAACAGAATCTCCCCAAGGTCACACAGCTAGGAAGTGGTCAAGCCAGGATTTGACTCATCTAAATGTGACAACTCAGGAAAAGCAAAGCTGTGATTAAATATAATATCTATGCCATACTTTCTGAAAAAAATACTCCACCGTCATGTAATTACGGAAGCACAGCAATTTACTGTGTATTAGAATTCCTCAGCTTTCTCCTGGGAGGAAATCATCCCACCACGTTTCCTGTGGCTTGCTGCTGCCCCCGCCGGATGATCCGCTCCTGCACTCTTATCCCCCTCTGTCTCCCAGTGCCCAAGGGAGTGAACACGCGCCCAACGAAAGCAAGAACACAGCGGGAGGCTGAAGCCCACCCCCCACGGCATCACTCGGGACCCTTCCTCCCTCTCCCAGGGTAACTGGGCTTATCCTTTTGGAGAGGCCTCTTCTAAACCCGAAGTCTCTGTTGGGCTGCACGCCCAACCCTACCCGCCATTCCAACTTGGCCACAGGATCAGGCACATGTTCCAAGATGGGCAAATCACAGTGTTCCCATTGTCCCAGCACAATTATGCGTTCCAGAATGGGAACCTGACCCCAGCAGCCAAGCCACGCAAGGTCCTTCACTGGACGATTCTAAACAGAGGACAGAAGAAGAGCTCGTTCTTTTTATTGGATTAGGAACTTCTATAGGCACTGAGGAGCCAATAAGGATCTCCTACAGGGGAGTAACAAGGTCACACACATCTCAAACAGATAATTCCAGTAACAGCGTTCCCAGGGAAATAACACACGCAGTGGGAAGCCCAGTACTGGGCCTACTCTAATAGTCCTGCCAAGAGATGAGGATGTCCTGAACCAATACAATGTTAACAGGAACAGAGAAAAGAGAACGTTTTGGAGTTGGTTTTTATCTCACTGAATTTTGTCCTAAAAGGGAAAACCTGTCTCCCTGACTCCCTCATGTAGAGATGATCACCCTAAACACTTCTTTCATAGAATAATACTTATTAAGTGCCTAGAGAGCAATAAGAGTGAAATGGTTATGAGCATGGCGTCTGAGCCATGCTGGTTGGGTTCAAATCCCAGCGTCACCTCAATTACCAGCAATGTGACCTTGAATAAGTTAACCTCTGTGCCTCAATTTCCTCAACTATAAAACACAGATAATAGTAACTACCTTTTAGAATGGCTGCTGTGCAAAAAAAGAAAATCTTTGAACTGGTTGATAAAAGACCAGCAGTTCAGCAGACAAACAAGTGGGGGGACTGTACTCCAGGTAGCAGCAGGGAAGGCACATACAGAGGAGAAGAACCATGAAAAATGAGCTTGACTCGTGACCTTTACCCACTCTAGACCCACACACACTCTTACTGCTCGCGAAATGCCAGCTGGAATTCCAGTCCCAAAGGTTGGACCTGAAACTCGACTGGTCCAGAATAAAACTAATCATATTGTACACAACTCCTGCTCCTCCAGGCTCCCTATCTCAAGGGCAGCGCCACCATCCTCTCGCATCAGACAGTTTTAATTACTCCCCATGATCTCCTCAATACAGGGGCTGTTATAGTGGGTTAAAGGTGGACTGGTTAGTTGTATGTAATCGAAGCCTCATAGGAAGAGAGAGAGCACTTTCTAGGGCCCTATGTACTGCACTTGACTGGCAAGGTCCGAAGCAGGGAGCGATGGGAACCGGGGGTCACATCACAGGTGGCACAGAACACTGCCTCCCCAGGGCAGAAGCTCCAGCTCTGGGAACACAAGCCATCCAGGCCCTGAAGAATCACTGCTTTACAGTAAAGACCAACTCTGTATCCAGCTTTTCCCCCAGAGTGAGGGCAACAAATTCTAACCGTCTCCGACCCCCTCCAGTTTTTGATCCACTATTTTGCTGGATCTAATTCTGTGCTTTCCAGTCAGAGTTCTTATTGATAATCCAACTTCCTAAAGATTTTAATATAGGCAGGTTCTCTGTATTTCAGGCATATGAGTTCTAAGATCAATAGAAAAGATATCCCAACCAATTACAATTATCACACCAGACACTATAAGGCATATATCCTTTTAATTTTTACCACCCTTGAAAATGATCAAGAATTCCCATTTTAAGAATGAAAATACTGAAGGCTGGTGCTGTGACAGAGCAAGGATATAAACCCAGGTCTACCTGATTCCTGTGTTAGATAGTTTACAGTGAATTTAATTAACATGAGTCAGTCATCAAGAGACTGATGATATATGGGTGTATTTAAAGTATCTATTTTCTGGACCTGAAAAAAAAAAAACAACAGAAAAACAAACCTTAGAAGTGGTGCCTCAATTCAAGAAAAACATTCCTTTTATGTAACATTCCTGCTAGCCCCTAACACTAACTTTTTCACTTAGGCCAATTCAGATCCTAATCACCACTCGCTTATACTGTTACAATGGATTACAACTGGGTCTCACAGCATCCACCCTGACCCTGCTTTGGCCCAGTTCTCCACACTGCTTGCCAAAGGTACAAACATGATGATGGTCCTCCCCTTTACAAAGCTTTTCAATAAGTCTCCAATCTACAGCAGCATTTTCTAAACTTGAGTGGCCACAGAACCATTTTAAAATTGATAGAGCACCATTTGGCACTCATATCTATTGAGTTCTTGGATTAGAACAGAGAAAGAGATGGCCTCAGTAATTGGTGCCCCAAAATTAAACTTAAAATCAAATTTTTAAAAAGATTAGAAAAATTAAGCCATTTTCATTTTCTTACAAAATTTCACGTTATAATTAGAATACAAGACACACGACACAGACTAAGAATGAAATGGAGATCATATATCATGCTAGTTAATAAAATCTAGATCATGCAATGAGATGTAGAACCCAAATCACATGTGTGTTCATGATACCTTAAAATTATTAACTTTTAGAATTACATAAATGTGTTTAGAATTTTTCGTATTTCAAAAACATATTTGGAAGAAAAATCACTCAATTATAGCTTTTCTTTTTTTAAGTCCTATAACATCTATCACACTGGCATTCTCCAGCTGCAGTAGGTGGCAAAATAACCTGAGGGCGTGTTAAACGTACTATGTGTCACAACTGCTCCCAGGTCATGTTCCGTGAAGAGTGCTATAGTACACGGCCCCGTGTTTAAGAATGACAGGAAGAAACTGAAATACATGTATCCTATTTGTGTGCATACATGTGTTTTAAACAAAATGATTTATCATTTTTTTTTTTAAGTTAAATGTCAGTTCTTAATTTTGGCTGTCACCTAGAAACTTTTAAAAGAAATACTGATGCTTGAATTTCACGCTCCTCCATTGGTCTCTCAAATGTGAATTGCTTGGATGCAGGGTCTAAGCATAAGTTCCTATTAAAAGCTTCCAAGACTGAAAATTATTACTATAGGGGAGAGAGGGAGGAAATCAAATGGAGGCTACAAAGGTAGAACAGACTTCTCTGAATAGATCTTACCTTTAGATTTGACCTTGAAACTATGTATTTCACAAAACTATTAAATTTGAAAAAGCAATCCCCAAAGTATAAAGCAAATTAACTCCATATTGAATTGAGGAGAAGCACACGGAGAACTATTTCAAGTGACTTGACTGAACAACCTAGTGTGGCATATACTAAAGATAACAAGAACTCAAGAAAAACTTAGTTTTCAGAAATTATACTGTTAAGGAGCATTTGAGATCTTGCTTCCCAGCGTATGTCTTCAGTTTGGGCTCAAATAAACTCCTACAATTTTTTTTTTTTTAAGAAAAAGAAATACTGTTAGTCTCATGATTCTGAGACTATTGTGTGTGCATTATGGGATGAAGAAAATAAATAATGATGTTGAAGAATACTGAGACTCTCTAGCATTAGAAAAAGAATATATATTGAGTAAAAACACTATAGTGCTGAACTTAAATTGTAAATATGACTAACCCCAGGAGCTATGAGCACCCTTACTTTCCAGATTGTGGTCCCTACTATATTTGCCTAAAGGGAAATAGTTGAAGAAATTGCTGATTCATGGTCTGAAGCCAAAGATGTAACAAAATTGGAAAATCTTCCACCAGAAATCAAGGATGCCTAAAAGACTCCAAGGATCATGTTCCAATGAATTAGGTGGAAACCTGAAGAAGTTCCTACTACACAGAGATGGGATAACATGAGCATTAAATAAGAATAAAATGGCAATAGACTAAAGCAATCAAATACAGTTAAATCCTTGAATGTATACTGATTTTTTTAAGACTTTACCGGTCATCTTTGGAGGATGCTACAGAACCAAATTATTATTCTGAAAATAGGTAAATAAAGGACTACAGCATTTATCCTGCCTTTCCTGAATAAACTATTTTACAGAGTAACCTAAGAGTTAATGAAGGGAAGATTTTCTTTATGAAAGTATTCCAGCTTACACATGAAGAAGAAATGATACAATTAGAACAATGCCACTTGTGACCCCAGTGAATTAACAGATATAGTGTAGGCAAAATCAGCATGATCATCAGCATCATAAATGAGACACCAGCCAGCTTTACGTGGCTTCTAATGGAAAACGCATCAATGGCTATGAAATAGTTGGTGGAAACGGTGGGGACAAATCTGAATCTGACCAGGCTTATACAGCAATGGTTCTCAAAGTGAGGGCATATCAGAACTATCTGGAGGACTAGTTAAAACACAGATTGCAGTGACCCATGCTCAGAGTTTCTGATTCAACAGGCCTGGAGTGAATCTGTATTTCTAACAAATTTCCCATGTTGATGCTGATGTTCTGATCTTAGAACCTCGCTTTGAGAATCACGAATTTAAGGAAAAATGGGACAGAGGAACTTTGATACAAAAATCATGAGAGCCAATCAGCAAGCTCCGAAGTGTGAAAAAAATCTACAAAAAATTTCTTCTACAAATAAGCCTCAAAGGAAGGAGGGTGGGTGGGGGGAGAGACAGAGAAGGAAGGATGAAGGGGGGAGGGAGAGAGAGAGAAAGGGAGTGGGGGGAGGGAGGGAAAGAGAGAGAGAGAGATTGATTGATTATATAGACCAAAGAGACTTAAGAGATAAAGTAGCTGAATGTAATCTATGGATCTTATCTGAAGATGAAAGGAGAAGTCTGAATACAGATTGAATATTTGATACTATGAAATTACTGTTAATTATCTTAGATGTAATAAAAGGTTTGTGAGTATATTTTTAAAACTAGTCCTAAGATATATAAATTTAAATACTTATGAATAAAATTATTCCTGAAATTTTTTTTTTAACAATCTCAAAGGAGGGTAGTTTGAGTGAAAATGATTCAAGAGCTGGGACCAACTCACACCAGGTCAGGAGAACTGATTTTGAGAAACTTTTCCTAATTCCTTGTTCAGTGAAATTGTGTTAGTATTTGAAATGGCATGGTAAATAAATGGGGAAACACTCCCTAAGGGAAATTGGGAAACACTATAAATCAGAGCCTGTTGCCATCTATCACTGGCCATGAGTTAATGAAGCTGGGTGCAGGGTAGATGGGGGTTTATTGCACTATTCTTTTACTATTGTCAATAACTAACATGTTCCATCATAAAAAGGTAGAAAAAAAAAACAGCATTTCTGAGACAGGAGGGTGAAACCAGTGGACAGGGTGACTCTGATACTGGTAAGTTCATTTATCCACCCTTTGCAAAGCACTGACCTAACACACACATCCAGCCAGTATATACACTTATTCTGAAACAACCATTGCTACCCACAACCCTCATCCCCCATTGACAGTAGTAGGTTTGATATTTCTCCGCTCCTAAAGTAATCACTGCCTAAAAGACCCATCACCAATCCAGCCCCAACATCCAAGACTCAGAGAAGACAGCTCCATTCCAAGAGCTGAGCACTCCTTCTCTATCACAGCACACAAGAATCCCATGTGTCTACTACATCACACTAAAACCTAAGGAATAGAGATAGGGGCTTTCCTGCCACTTTTGTCTAGTACAGACCTTGGACCAGGCAGACACTAAATATAAATGGACTGAATGAGTGATTTCCTATTACCCAGTCTGAAAAAAGACTATAAGACATCTCATGTCTCCTTTCTGGTGACCCCCATAGTGCTCCTCTCATCAACTCACACCTGGCCATCAATTTAAGCAAAATTATAAGAACATAAAACTATTCTGACATCAACCAGGGTACTTCAATACAATTCTGATGCTAACCACCCAGAGTAGCATCTGACTCCACAGTTAAAAGACATGGTCCCCAACAAGGCTGACCTGACTTCAGATGCCAGCTGCACTTTGGGGGACCCAGGACACCAACATTTTTAATCAACAGGCTCCAAATTCAGAGGTTTCTAAAACTCTTTAGTTTTGATTTGCTACGACAACTCACAGAACTCTGTAATTACTGGCAATTTCTGTTTTATTATAAAGGATACAAATTAGTACTAGTCAAATGAATAAACACATAGAGCAAGTCTGGAAGAGTCCTAAAGAGAGTTTTTATGCTCTCTCCTCGTGGAATCAGGGCACATCACTCTCCCAGCACATAAACGTGCTCACCAACCAGGAAGCTCAAGCTCCACCAACCTTCAGGGCTCAGAGTTTTTTTATTGAGGTTTCATTCCATAGGCATGATTGATTGAATCATGGACCACATACCTTAACTCAAGCTCCAACCTCCCTCCTTTCCCTGAAGGTCAGTCTGGCTCAAAGCTCCATCCTCTAATTACATGGTTGGTCTTTCTGGTGACCAAGCTCCATTCAGAATCATCTCATTAACATAGTCAGGTGTGATCCACCCGGCTTATGAATAACGAAAACACTCCTATCACTTGGGAAATTCTAACAGTTTTAGAAGCTCTGTGCCTGAAATCTGGGACAAAGGCCAGACGTATTCTTTATTATGCAACAACAACAAACTGTTAAAACTCCCTAGCCAATCTACAAAAATAAAGAGAAACAAAAAAGGATATCCAAGACCACTTATGGCCACTCATTTTATGGGCACTAAATCCCATTCTTATTTATTAGCATTTCAGATACTACTTATCTACTAGAAAATACACACTTTAAAACTTTGGTATGCATTAAAATTAACCATCATATGAGAATTATCTAATGATCCCTAGAAAAAAAAAAAACCCTGGAGCATCACCAACCAGATGTGGCTTCTTTCTTAAGAAATCAACCCATTAGTTGAGCACTGGACACTTGGTCTGGCAATGGCAAGACAAATCACCTGCCCTGCTAATGGTCATGGATTCATCATACAAAAAAGCCTCAATAATCTTTCCCAAAAGAACCATCAAGAACATTACAAAAGAGATAACATGTCTGTATACAACATGAAGCAAATCCTCCTCTAATCGCAATTTTACTTTTCTTTAAAAATATTGGATGCCTCAAAAAACAAAAGTGCTTAATTATAACATTGCAAACTGTACAATAATTCTCCGGCCAATGGTCTATCTAAAAACTTTTTATTTTCAACTCAAACTCAAATTTTTACATTATTAGTCACTGTCTTCACACATATCTTGTGAGTATCACATCTTAAAACTGTTGCTGACAAATTCCCAGATATCACAGCTTGGACTGAGAAAAACTCAAGCCATCTATTTTTAGATTCACTTAAATGGAACCTCAAATGCAAAAGAAATAATATAAACTAAAAGTTTTAGTTACCAGTCTCTGTACACTCCTACCCATTTTTTTCATTCCAAAGAGTCATACACTAAATTTTACACTAAACAAGAGAAAAACGCATTGTAAAAATACAATATACAAGAACAGATCTAGCAGACCACATGTTTTTAGAGACAAAAATAAATAAATAAATTGCTGTGCCAACACCTATTTTCATTCCTGGAGTCACATCATCTAAAATTATTACAAAAGGACTCTAAATGAGCAAAACAGTTCCCATATTATTTTCAAGTTGCTTTTTATTTGACTAGGAAACCTTGGATCCATTTTTACTGAGTAAATATTTAATCTTGAAATAAGCTCCCATCCTTCAACAGAGCTATAAACTAAGGCTATTCTGTGTCAAAGACAATGAAAACAAGCTCCTCACACAGTCTCCAGAATGGTCAAACATGTCCAGCCTGTCCCTGCTCACATATTGTGTTGATGGCCCCAACTGCATTTGGTTCTTCAAATGAGAAGATTTCAAAGGCTGCCTGTTACCGACAATGCATTAGTAAAGCTTGTTTTTTGTATTACCGCTAGAGTGCATCTTTTGTGTCCTGTGAATAAGTGTCCTCTAATTTCTTGTAATAATCATATTTCCTTAAGTGAGACCACCATACAGACAGAGCCCATCTTTTTCTCTTGTGTTTAAAAAATTATTTCTTCAATACAATGCACTCTCATAACCAAAAAAGCCGGGAGGGTTTTAAGTTGTACTGCCATCCAGCAGTAAAATCTTAGACGACGAAGGCCGCATACATTTTGGCTGCACAAGTGGAGAACGGGGTCCCTAAGGAGCAGCAACTCCACATTCTTAACCCAGGAAGCTGAGGAGTCTCCCCTGGGAAGTCAGGCCCCAGGAGCCTCACCAAAGTCACAGACCTAATAATCATGATGTGATGAAAACAGGACTTAAAACAGTCTTTCCTAAAGAGGAGAGAAGCAGTGTGTGATCCACAGTCTGTACAACTCACTTTTCTAACTAGAGACTATCTTGCTCTTTTCTATAATAAAAACAGTTTATGAGCAGATCACTGAAAGACTTCATTCTTTTTCACTAAATCAAAAATATTTTAACAGTATCAGAAGTGAGCTAAAGAAAAAGCAGGAAATCTTCTGCATTTGCAATTAAGTATCTCCATCATAAAACCAATCCAAAGATAACTAAATCACTTAACTGTTGATTTTAAACATCTGGCTATCTCTAGAAACCACAATATAAAAGTCAGTGATTAATACAATTGTTTCTGTTATTTTTTCGTCATAACAGTGATCTTTTAATCTCATTTTTTTCAAGAAAGTAACTAAGACGTTTATAAGAGCACCAAATGAAAAATTCCAATAAAATCAGCCAGAAAAAACTCATCATTTCTCATCAGATACTGAAGAGTTTTAAGACTCGAAAGAGGTTCCAATAAACTTCCTTTTCTTTCATTTGTAGATAAAAGATTCTGTATGGAGTAGTTGATATATTTTTTTTAAAAGAAACCTCTCTAAAAGGTCTAAAGTATATAAACCTTTAAAAAAAATGCATTTGCTTCTCTTTCATACATCCATGGCATTCAACACAGCCAAAACTCAGATAGCCCAAAAAATCAATAACCTATTTTAAAGAGATAATTTTCCCTGAGCTTAAACATTCGCATTTATCAGATTCAAGTAAGTAAAAGACAAGGCCTTGAATCAAGGGCATAAAAAGTAAAACCTTAAACTACCCTTTAAATTAAATAACTGCGAAGACAAATAACATTTCTCTCCAGTTTCTGAACATGAGATGTCCCCACATTTTTCCTGTTTTAACCCACTCGCCTTGCTCCATCAGCTGCTGCCTCTCCACTAGCTCCTTTTCCTTGGCACATGAACGTGACTCCACCTTAACATTCCCTCACACCTACCTCCTCTTTAAGCTACCAGGTATGTTCTTCACTTCTTCAAAATGTACTCCCATTCCTTGCTTGAATCTTCTAAAGCTACACATACACATACACATACACATACACACACACACACACACACACACACACACACACACACACACGCACACACGCACACTCCCTGATCCACTGACTAAAATCCTCTTCCACAACACCTGGTGCCTCTATCTCTGAATCACCATTGGGTCCAACCACTTCAGCACTGTCCCACCTGACCTGCCCTCTTCATTGCTTCCAACACCAATGACCAACCAGTCCCTTCCTTAGCTCTCATTTCTGTGCTCCCATGGCATACCCTGTGATATATCAATCTCCAAAATCAGCTCCTCGATCATTTATTCGCTCATTTACTCAACAGGAGAGTTTTAAGTATCCACTATGGGTCAGACTAAGTACAAAGCACTGGAGACAAAACATAGAAGACAGAAAGCTCCTCCCATCCTCATAGAGCCTCTGTTCTATTGAGAGAAAAATAACAAAAAAAAAAAAATGAGAATTCTAGAGCTCTAAAGTAACTACTTGGGATGCTATTGAGCCCCAACAAAGGGACCCACTCTAGACAGGGAAATGTGGCAGTCTGGAAAAACCTCTCTGAAGCTGAGGTCTAAAGGAAGAGAAAAGCCAGCTGGTCAGAGCCAGAGAAGAAAGATTCAGGAGGGGTCAACAGCAATCAGACTATTTGGGGAGAGAGCCTGACAAGTGTAGACAAGAGAAAAACAGGGACCAAGTCTTGTAGGACTGTGTGGATTGGAGAGAGCAAAGCGTCTAAGATAAGAAGAAACTTCTGTGGCTGTCCAAGCAAAAGAGGAGAGCTAGGGTAGGGACAAAGAAAAGGCAGACCTGGTATTACACCCAAAGCACAGCAACAAAAGAAAAAAAATAGATAAACTGCACTTATAAAAATCTAAAACTTGGGTGCTTTAAGAATGTAAAAAGGTAAAAAGACAACAAAATGGGAAGAAATATTTGCAAATCACATATCAGTAAGAGACAGTATCCAAAATATATTTAAAAAACTCTTACAACTCAACAAGAAAACAGATAACCCAATTAAAAAATGGACAAAGGACCTGAATAACATTTCTTCAAAGAAGATATACGAATGGACAACAAGCACATGAAAAGATATTCATTATTAGTCATTAGAGAAATGCAAATGAAGGCCATAATAAGATACCAAACCACACCCACTATGATAGTTATAATAAAAAAGACAAGTGTGGGCAAGGATGTGGAAACTGAAATCCAAGTACTTTGACATTAAGCCACTGTGGAAACAGTCTGGCATCTCTTCAAAAAGCTAAACACAGAAATGCTATATGACCCCACAATTCAACTCACAGGTATATAACCCAAAAGAATTAAAAACAAGTACTCAAACAAGTAAATGCACAGGTATTTTAACAGCAGCACTATTCACAATAGCCAAAAGTTGAAATGGCCCAAATGTCTTTCAACTAATTAATGGATAAACAAACTGTGGTATATACAAACAATGGAATATTACTCAACAATAAAAAAGAATAAAGTTCTGGTAATCTCTACATTAGAGAGAAACCTTGAACACATTATGCTAAGTGAAAGAAGCCAGATTCAAAAGATCACATACTGTATGACTCCATTTGCCAGAACAGGTAAATCCAGAGTGACCAAATACA
Source organism: Macroglossus sobrinus (assembly GCA_004027375.1). Classification (NCBI taxonomy): domain Eukaryota; kingdom Metazoa; phylum Chordata; class Mammalia; order Chiroptera; family Pteropodidae; genus Macroglossus; species Macroglossus sobrinus. The sequence continues at coordinate 103,218 of PVKZ01002701.1, forward strand.
GACTGGTGGCTGCCAGAGATGGGGGGAGGGGAAGGAAGAAGGGGGAGAAACGGCTTGATGGGCGAGGAGCTTTACTCTGGAATGATAGAAATGTTTTATAGATAGATGGAACTGACTGCTGTATAACACTGTGAATGTACTAAATGCCAATGCACTATTCACTTTAAAATTGGGAGTTTTATGTCATGTAAATTTTATTCAAAAAAAGGTTTTTTTTTCCCCCCTCTTTAATTCCCCCCGTCCTAACTTCCACCTCTGACCTATGGATGTGGCCCTTTTTTGGGGGGGCCTGGAGAGTGGCTCCACCTGGAGTTCGAACCCAGGACCATTTGCATGTAAGGCAGACGTGCTAACCACTACACTATGGAGCCACACTCCCCCCAAAATATGTATTTTTAAAGACAATAATAAGTGTTAGAGAGGATGTGGAGAAATTGGAATGCTCACACATTCTTGGTGGGAATGTAAAATTGTGCAGACATTTTGGAAAAAGTCATTTTCCCAAAAAGTTAAACACAGAATTACCATATGACCCAGCAATTCCATTCCAAGGTATGTAGCCAAGAGAAATGAAGAGCATACTTTAAAATGGTAAAAGTAAATTTTATGTATAGTCTACCAAAATAAAAAATTCTTTTTAACTGCTATAATTTTTAAATGCTTGTAAAGGCATAACTCAAACTGGTCCTATCCTGTTTGTAACAAAACCCAGAATCAAATTTTACCCCACTTACGAGTAACACTCATGAACACCACTCACAAGTAATACTTGTGAACCACTAACTGCTCCTGCCACGGAAACAAATGACCAGGACATGACTGAACCTGACCAGAACCCTTTCAGAAGCAAAGGGTCCATCGGTCATTAGGGAAATGCAAATGATCCAGTGCTGTAACCCCTTACAATCCCGCCACAAACCCTAGATGGGGGAGGCAGATTTGAGCCTTGCCTTTTGTCTCCTTGCCAGCCAAACTCCTAAATAAATGCTCTTTTCTCTTAAAAACTGGTGCAAAAGTATTGGTTTCTATGTGCATCTGGCAGCCAGTCCTTGCTCTGTAACACGCTTACAGTTTTGGTTTTGTAAAAAAAAAAAAAAAAAAAAAAAAGAATAAGGCAAGAAAAAAAAGGTAATTCAGTCATGAAATAATATGAACAATTTGATGGCAGTAACTCCACCCTACAGTCAAATCCTGCCTATTATATATATCTTGGGTAATTTCTAAGCCTCAATATCTTCATCTGCAAAATGGAGATAATTACAATTCCTATCTTAGAGGATCAGAAAGATTCAATGAGATAATACATATAAACCACTGAATACTAGTACGAAATAAAGGCTTAATACATGCTCGCTATCCTTATTGCAGAACTGTATTTACAGCTACAATAAGTAAAATGCATGCTCATGATGTGAAGAAACTGGTCTCCTCCAGCTGATATATCTCCTGTGTATCCTAGTTGATAGGACCGTTTTGTAAACAAACTGCACATTTAGGATTTGTTTACTTAACTAAAAAGTTGATTGTACAGAACTGTGAATGTATTTAATGCCATTGAATTGCACACTTCAAAATAGTTAAAATGCAAATTTTACGTTATGTATAGTTTACCACAATTTTTAAAAGGAGAAGAAAAAAAGAAAGAAAGAAAAGAAAGAAAAGAAAGAAAAGAAAGAAAGAAAGAAAGAAAGAAAGAAAGAAAGAAAAGAAAGAAAGAAAGAAAGAAAGAAAGAAAGAAAGAAAGAAAGAAAGAAAGAAAGAAAGAAAGAAAGAAAGAAAGAAAGAAAGAAAGAAAGAAAGAAAGAAAGAAAGGCATAAAGGGTAGATGGGGTGCAGGAGTGAGCGAACCACAGATGCTCAGCTGGGTCCAAATGAGAAGCAATCAAAGCCAAACCCAAGGCAGAGACGGTGGGAAAGAAAAAGATGGGAGAGGCAAGAGACATATATACAGAGAGAGAGACAGACAAACAGACAAAAAGAAAGGAAAAGAGAAAGTGACTGACTCCTGGGTTTCCTGCTTGAGAAATTAGAGGAAACAAAGCAGTGTGACAGGCAAGCTAATGACACTGATTTTAAGCATTATGAGTTTGAGAGACAAATGAGAGATGACCAGTTGGCAAAATGAGCATAAATAGGTGTGTCTCAGCAGAGAAAGTTTTGACTCACAGTTTTGATTCTGAAGGTTCATGTTCAGAGCGATAAGAAATGCTCCAGAAGAGAGTTGCTCACTGAGGGAGAAAAGGTAAACTAAATTCTGGGGATCATTAACTGGTATTTAAAGGGCAGGGAGGGGGCCAAGTAGTCGATGGACAGCCAGGGGAAGACACAGATACCAAGGTGAGAGTTTTAATAGGGGTTGTTCAACAGTGTCAAAAATCTTGCTGACAGATTCTGATATGTGAACTGCAGGAATATTATTAAATATTGCCAAATAAGTTCTACTAATGTAGTCTGGACCAACTCCTATGTTTTTTATATATACGACCTGCAGGAATATTATCATTAAGCAATTCCTAAATAAGTTCTGCTAACGCAGTGTGAACCAAATCCTACATGCAGTAAAAAACGCTGGGGAAAAATCCTAAGGACTGCATTAAAGAACTATGACAAACCAGTTCAGCAAGGTTGTAAAATACAAGATCAATATTAAATAATTAATGAAATTCTTATACACTTGTAATAAGCAATCTGAAAATGAATTAAGAAAACAATTCCCTTCACAATAGCAACAAAAGGAATAAATTACTGAAGAATAAATTAACAAAAGAAGTTCAAACCTACACTTGAAAACATAATTGTTCTTTAATTTAGAAATTTTAAAAAGGTTTAAATAAATAAACATATTCCTACAGCAAAATACTTCACACTGTTAAAATGGCAATACTCTCCAAATTAATCTACTAATTCAATGCAACCCTTAGTAAAATCCCAGTTGGCTTCTATTCAAAATTTGACAAGCGAATCCTAAAATTCTTATGGAAATTTATATGGAAATTCAAGCAACCCAAAATAGTCAAAATAATTTTGAAAAACAACAAAGTTGGAGAACTCAAACTTCCTGATTCTAAAACTGCTATAATCTATAGTAATCAAGACAGTATAGTAGTGGTATATAAACAGCTAAATAGAGCAATAAAATAGAACTGAGAATTAGAAATAAAAGCTGAAATTTACAGTCAACAGATTTTCAACTCAAGTACCAAGATGATTAAATGAGCAAAGAGAAGTCTTTTCAATAAATGGTGCTGTAACAACTGGGTATCCACATGCAAAATATGAAGTACCTCACACCTTATACAATAAATAATTTAAAATGTACCAATGGCCTAAAACTAAGAACTAAAACTATAAAACTCTAAGAAGAAAACAGAGAAGTTAATCTTCGGGGCCTTGGATTTGGTGATGGTTTCTTAAGTATGACACCTAAGGCACGGACCAAAATAAAAACGTAATATATTGGATGTCATGAAAATTAAAAACTTTTGTGCTTCAAAAACAGTATCCAAAAAATGAAAAGACAACGCACTGAATGAGAAAACAAAAACTTGCACAGATAAATGTTCACAGCAGCATTATTCATAATGTCAAGAAGTGGAAACAACCTAAATGTCCATCAACTGAAAAATGAATAAACAAAATGTGGTATATGCATACAATGGAATAGTATCATCGATTAGAAAGAAATAAAATTCTAACATATGCTACAACACTGATAAACTTTGAAAACCTCATGCTAAGTGAAAGCCAGGAGTAAAAGACCATATATTGTCTGATTCCATTTTTATGAAATGTCCAGGACAGGCAAATCTATAGACAGAAAGTAGGTTAGTGGTTGCCTTTGACTAAAGGGAATGGGGCTGTTGGCAGGTGACGATGAAAGTGTATTCCATGGGGTAATGAAAATGTTCTAAAATTGATTGTGATGGAGGTTGCACATATCCGTCAGTATACTAAAACCACCAAATTACATATTTTAAATGGGTGAATTATGTGGCACTTGAATTATATCTCCATAAAGCTGTTAAAATGCTGTGAGATCCACAAGTATAAATGTTTTATGATAATTACAGAAGTGAATTAAGTCTGAATGTTAATTTATTATTCTTATGAGGATACAGTTAAGAGTTATTTATTAATAAATCTGAACTCTTCAGGCTTTCCTCTGAGTTAATTAAGCCCACTATAATACCTCATACTTGGTGTGCTGTTTGATATCAAAACTATTGATAAAACAAATAACAGCTACTAAGTTTTTCAAGTGTTTCCAATAACATACAATTTTATAAAATGAATTGATGGTTAGCCAAACAAGCCCTTACTAAGCAAAGTCTCCTTGCTATTTACAGTTCTAACACTACATACCCCATTTCTAATTTCTAATTAGAAATTAGATAATAAGCCTGTGGGCTTATTATTCTAATGTTCCTATTCATGGCATGACATTCAGTGTTGTGCAACAATAACCCCTATCCAATTTCAGAACTTTTTCATCATCCCAAACAGAAATTCTGCACTCATTAAACAATGACTCCCTATTATTGCTTCCCCAGCCCCTGGTAACTTCTACTTTCTGTCTCTATGAATTTGCCTACTATAGGTATCCCTAGACTATATAAGCAGAATCATACAATGTTTGTCCTTTCATATCTAGCGTATTGCAAAAGCACAATGTTTTCAAGGTTCATCCACGTTGTAGCATGTATCAGAATTCCATTCCTTTTTAAGGACGAATAGTATTCCACTGTATGTACATACCACACTTAGTTTATCCATTCATCAGTTGACGAACACTTGGGTTGTTTCTACCTTTTGGCTATAGTGAATAACACTGCAATAAACATTGGCATAAAAGTATCTGCTGGACTGCGTTTTTCTATTCCTATGGGATATATATAGATAGCAGTGGAACTGCTTAAACATATGGTAATTCTGTTTAACTTTTTGAGGATACACCAAACACTTTTACACAGCAGCCAGACCATTTTACATTCCCACCAGCAATGAGCAAGGGTTCCAACTTCTCTATTTCCTCACCAACACTTGCTATTTTGTTTTTTCATAACAGCCATCTTCAGAGTGTAAAACATTCTCTCACTGTGTGCAACGTTTTAGTCTATTATCTGTAAACAGAAGTTAGCTTTGTGTTGATTTCTATAATTATACACAGCACAGCCACTTAAGAGATATAAACAAAAAACATGTAAATACAAGTAAAACAAAGCACAGGTTTACAAAGATTTACGTCAGCTCAATTTTGAAAAAAATATCAGAAATAACGAGTGAAAACATAACACAAAATTTACAAACTCATTTTTACTCCTCTGGGATTAATTTCTACAAAATTTTTTTAAAAATAAAAATGGCCACAATTGGTTGTTGCCAGATGAGACAGGGTTTGGGGGAATGGGTGAAAAAAAGTGAAAGGGATTAAGTAGTACAGATTGCCAGTTATAAAAATAGTCACGGGATATAAAGTACAGCATAGGGAATATATGTCAATAATATTGTAATAAATATTGTACATAAATATTGTACAAAATATTGTACACTTGAAACTAATATTATATTGTCAACTGTAATTAAAAATAAATTTTAAAAAGACTAGGAAAAAATTGTCGCAAAGCAAATTACAGCTTTGTGATTTATAGATATGACAGGAAAAATAAATGTCGGAGTCACTCCTAAAACAAAGCTTTTAAAAACAGTTATCTCTGGGAGTGTTGTCACTGTCCTCATTTAAGGATTAGTAAATCTGAAATCAAACAGGTAGGACCACTTGTCTTAGACCACAAAACAAATCTGTGGCAGAGATTTTGGGAAATAATTTCTGATTTCCAGGTTGAAGCTGAAAAACCCCTAATTTAATGTGCAATAAGTTATGGGAAACACAGAAGAGCCATTTCTACTCTTTAGCATGCTTGCAACCATGACAATGTGAATTCAACTCACAACTAGTTGGTTTTTCTTTTTTTCCAATGTGATCTAATAATATTGTCTCTCAAATGTTTTCATTGTTTTGTTAAATTCTGGCTGTTCAAAAGTAGGATAATTCTATTGTTCAACTGACAAAGACTAGGTTGAAGCAACCAAGGTATGAAATTGCTTTTTGACAACCTTGCTTCAATCAGATGTAGCAAGTGTTACTTGTCTTCTTTCCTACACCCCACATGCTAAACAAGGCAGTTATTGTTTACCCTCACACCAAATTTGATTCAACCGTTTCAGCCAAATTAAAAACTATGCATATTCCCAGGGTCCATATTTTAAGAAATGCATACGCAAGTATGCAGGAGTGAAATGACCTAACTGGGATTTGTTTTTTTTAAAAAAAAACTTCAGCTAAAGAAAAAAAAGTATAGATGAAACATATGTGACAGATATGTGAACTGCAGAATGTGGGTGATGACATCTCGGGGTTCATTTCATCTTTTCTACTTTTGTCTGTGCTGAAAGTTCTTCCCAATAACTTTTCACAAAATGAATTATTTCCAGACCCAGTTACCGTCCTGGTTATTAAACACGAGTCGGGGCATGTTCTTGTCTTCAGAACAAAACCCGACGATGAAGGGTCTCCGGCAGAGGCGGGGTTGTCTTCGGGCCAGGCGGTCCGCGCCACCACGCGGGCCGAAAGCGCGCACGTTTCCTTGGAGGCTGAATCTGACAACTCACGCGGTGCGCTCCTGGGCTCGGGGCACCGCGGAGCTCAAACTGGAAGTGGCGCACGCTGGGATCACGCCGGCGGCTCTGGGATCTCCGACACACCCCGCGGGGGAACTCCAAGGTCCTGGCCCACGGTTTTCGGCTTGCACCCCCGCCGCGCGCGCGCACACACACACACACACACACACACACACACAGCCCCTCTAGCTCTCTAAAGACCCCCTGCCCCGCTCCCTCCGTCCCCCCCGCCCAGCGAACCTCGGCCCAGCCCGCCGCCTACCGTCCAACTCCTCGTCCTCCTCGGTCTCGCTGTCCGCGTTCGCGTCGGCGACAAGGCCAGGGCCGGGCTCCGGGCGCTGGGCGCCGGAAGGAGGGGTGGCGGGCGAGCCGGAGGCTTGGGCTCGGGCCTCGCGCAGGCGGGTGAAATAGTCCACCGCGAAGTCGACAAGGTCGGGAGGCTGCCGCCGCAGCACCTCCACGGTGTAGCCCTGCAGCAGCTCCGTGAGCCCCCGCGGGATCTGGATGTGGCTCATGCCGGCGGCGGACGCGAGGACAGGCGGGTGCCGGCAGCCGGCGGCCCCTGCCTCCGCGCCCCCTCACGCCGGCCTCGCGCCCGGCGCCCGCGAGGTCTCCTCACGCGCGACCCTGCTCGGGCCTTCCTTGCGCCGCGCCGCCCTTCGGCCGGCGGTGAGTTCCCGGGCCGCACGACCCTACGCTAGTTCGGCCGGCCTGGTGCTGCCGCCGCGGTCACAGGGCAGCTGCCGCCGCCGCCGCCGCCGCCGCGGGGACCGACGAGCGGGCAGGCGGGACGGGCGGGGCAGGGGCCCGGCTTGTGACGCACGCGGCCGCGGCGTGCGCGCCCCCGCCGAGCGCGCCCCCGCCGGGCGCCGGCCCCCAGTGCGCGTGCGCCACTGAGCTGCCCGCCCGCTCAGCCAGGTCGGTGGTGCAGGAGCCGGAGTGAATGGTGCGCCCGTTAAGCAGAGTTGTCAGTGCCTCTTACTTAGTCACGACGGCCTTTCATGTCTTCTTTCAACACATGCTAAGAGCCTCCTGTTTGCCAGCACTTAGAAGGCTTCAGGGACACAGTCCAGAGCCAGACGCAGGAATACACATTACCTCCACAGTGTGTTTCTAGCTGCGGTGGAGAGCAAGAGCACCCACTTAAGGGGATGACGTCAAGTTGACTTTGAGGCCTGGGCAGGATCCGACCACAGGAAGATCCGGAGGAGAGCCGTCCAAGCATAGTGGATAGCGAGAGTCAGTATCACCCTGGCCGCTGGGTGGAATGGTGGAATGACTGACTGTAAGACCCTCAGAAGTCTGGTAGGAGGTCTATAAGATGTCAAACACTGAAGGCCTTGGAAATAGTAGGCGTTCCAATGATACAGTAATTTGAGAGCCACAGACAGAGAAAGAAGCCTGGGAGAGCTCACGAGGCCAAGCATGCACCCTGGGAAAAGGGAATAAGGCCCACAGCAGGAATGACCTCTGTGCCCGTTCTTCCTCCAGTCCAGGCTCCCAGGACTGGATCTGCCCACGCCTTCTCTCCCCACACTCCACCCTGGGTCCTGGGCCAGCACTGCTTGATGATCTTGAGCAGACTACAAGGCACTGCTGTCTTTTGCCCCTCCAGAGGGGGCATAGGCAAACTGAAGGGGTCAGTCTCTTTCCCAAGTTGTTCCCTTCACCCACACCACACTGGAAGGGAATAGAAAAAGGTGGAGACCTTCCTAGGATGTCCATGCCACAGCCTAGGCACTGACCAAAGGCTCAGTGGACATAAGACAGAGTCCTCCTCCTTGTCAGGCCCCATCAGAAAGCAACTCACTATAGGCTTGGGAACTGAAAGGTATTTGGGATGGTTAAGCTCCGCCTGGTAATTAACCAGTATTAATTAAAATCCTCACTAGGACTTTTCATATTGGCTTGGCACACACCCAGGAGCTCAGTGCTTCTGGGAACTGAGTTTCCACAGGGGATCAGGTGCAGAAGCCATCCAAGCTCTAGGCCAGGCAGGCCTGTGTCTCTGAATAGCAATGTCCCCCTGGTCAAGATGCTTGCACCCCGGAAAGAGTCTTTGATCATCTGCCTCGTGAGAGGAGGGATAGTGTTCAACTTTTTCCTTGCTGGGTCATTACTATACCGTCGTGGAGAAGGTTTACTGAATAAATGAATGATAGATTTCCACACAGCAAGCAGAGCCAATTAAACTGCTCTCCCGGCCTCACAATCTCAGAATTAGTTCCAAGCTATGCTTCTGATCTCAGAATACAAAGACTTCACTAAGGATAGGCAGGGAGGGGCTGGAGGGGCTGGCGGGGCATGGTTCCTCAGCTCTTCTCTGCTTTTGGGTAGACTGACCTTTCTAAGTATTCCAGGAGTCAGCCTGCACCCAGGAAACCTGGGTGTGACCCCCACTGCACCACCATACCTGGGGATCTGCTCCATTTTAAACAATCCTATAACCAACCCTTTGGAAAGGCAAATTCACAACGCCACCCCTGAGTGTGCCCATTTGTCAGATTATTTTATGTTTTAAAAGAGAACAGGTATCTGTATAGTTAGGGCTCTGACCTCAATTATAAAACAGGGCAGAGGGAGGTTACTCCAGGACTGACGACAGAGCTGAGTGTGGGTGGGTTCTCCCAGTTGCTCCAAACAACCTCCATCAACCTCTGCCGAAAGCAGGCTGGTCTACCTGGCTTGTTCTCAGATGCTCCACAGCTTGCTTTGTCACCTAGCCAGCCAGCAAACATGGCATTCGAAGGCATCCTTTGACCAAAAGGAATAGGGCTCCTTACCTGTCTCCACAGACTAGCCTCAGAGGAAGAGTGGACAGGCAGCCTCCAGGCCAAACTTTGCTTCCCTCCCCTAACACCTGGTCCCCAGAGCAGGAATCCATCTCTCCCACTTCTGGGAAACCTTTCAGTGGGAAGTATAGTCCCAAAGGCCTTCATGAATGCCCAGTTGAGCTGGTCTTAGAAGAGGGCCCTAGAGTAAAAGAGAATACCCATATCATCTACGTTTACCCTCCTAGGACTGCCTTCATTCAAGCCTGTCCAGCTGTGCCCCTGGAGGTTACCATGGCAACCAAACCTACAGGCAGCCAGGAACTGAGAAATAGCTGTGACAATGGGAGTGGAGACCCCCAAAAGCAAGAGAAATATAGGGACCATAGTAGAGAAGAAAAGGTGCCATAGCCCTGACAGGGGCTCAGCTCCAACCCGGTCTTACTCACTACCTAGCAGGAACTTACATCTTGTTCAGACTGCCACACCACCAACCACGGGGCCAAGTTTCAGAGATGTTTACAACTATGGATGCAGAGTAACACAGGTGGGACACATGTTTAGCCGGACAGCAGTGGATCTGGTGAAAATGATCATGGGTAGGATATCAAATGGCTATTTCCAATGAAACTGTGGATTTCATGTGCTCTTGACAGGGGTTTTATTTAAAAGGGTTTTTCACCCCCTCTCTTTTCAGAAAGAAGAGATGCCCAGACTCTCTCAGACTCTTCTGGAGGTCTGCTCTTGGCCCAAACCCCTCACTTTACATACCTTCCACCCTCTGGTGCCTCCTTCTCTGCCCAAAGGGGCCACTTCTCTAAGCCACTCTGGTCCTATACTTGTCTCATGAGATCTGTTGGTTACCTAACCACCTCTGCATGCCAGACCCCCTGGTCCAGTCCTCCCAGATCCTTTAGAATCCAGCACCATCAGTTTCTATTTTGTCTTAGAGGTGTTCACCAGCCTCTAGTGTGCAGAAGAGATTGGGAAAGCGGGTTTTGTTTCCTCTGCCTTCTTCAATGTCCATGATGCCTCCACCACGAGGCCAGGAAGTCCGGTCTGTTTTAACAATGTCTTCGCTCCAGGGAGCAATCAATTCCCAAGCCACCTATTTCTATACCTGCGAGCCACCCCCCTCCCCAGGATGCATGTTTAGCCCGATGGCAGTGAGTCTGGTGACACTTTCTGTGTCCCAGGAAAGTGTCAGTCTCTGCAATAGTTCTAGAGTCTGCCTCTGAGACACCTCAGGGCAAGGACAGAACGTGGGAAACATGGAGAGCCATAGGCCTGCACGCTGACCAGAGCAGAGAAAGCAGAAAGGGAGCCCTCCGGGAGCACCTGGCCCTGGGGCCTTGCCAAAGCCTGTCTGTTGGGACTCTGTGTGCCACCCCTGGCCTGACTCACAGGCCAGTTGCCTGGGCTTTGATGCTGTGGCACACCTGAGCCTCTTGCAGCTTGGGTCAAGCAGTCCCAGGACAGCCTCTGATGGCATCACAAGTCTTTCTTCAGGCCTGTGGACACCCAGACACCAACCACTCTGTTATTCCCACTCTATTATCAACTTGCCAATGATCTGGGCATATCAGTTTACCCTGTCTGAGCCTTGGCTTCCACATCTGAATGTAGGGGTAAAAATCCCTACCCATTAAACAATGAGTCACATGGGGAAAAAGAGATAAGAATGAACTCCTAAAAAGGCTAGAAAGGATATAGTGGGTTCCAGCCTAAAAAAAAAAAAAAAAAAAAAAAAACTGAGGGGAAAGAATTGTGGGTGGAGATCGTAAGGACGGACAGCAGATATGGTGCTACTATTGCTTCCAATAGGCTGCTGTTCCAACAACCTGCCCTCTGCCCTTGACCTTTGACCCACTTATACTCCGCTTTGTGCCTGGGTGAGGCTGACATCCCCGCTGGTTGTTTTAACGATTACTCTCTAGATTCTACTTACGCTGTATGTGACAGTCAGAGAAATTGCTGGGGAGGGCCCCAATCTCTCCCCCACATTCACCCCTAACAGGGAGGGAAGAGACATATCAGGAACAGGTGGCATTTCAAAGTGCATCATAAAAAGGAAGTGCCAGCCAGGAGGGAGTTACTCACCATCTGCTCTGCTGCCTTCACAAACATGTCTCCAGGGGCCTTCCTATTGGACTGAGAGTCTATAGAACACCCAAAGGAGTAAAAGAATCTACCACCACTAACATCAAGGAACTAAAACATTGTGTTTTAAAATAGAAGCTGTTTCAAAGGGCAAATTACCCAGAAGCACAGACTGTAAAAGTGATCCTGAGCCAAGGGAATGACTGGCATTTCACTGGAATGCAAATGAACTCCCAGGGGCTTCAAGCAAAGGCTGAGGTTTCAGGACCGTTTCAAAAACTGGGTGGTGCCCATAAAAAGTTTCAGGAGACACAGATGCAGCTATCTCCAAAGCAAAGATTAAAGAGACATCCCGCAGCATGAAAGGGGCAGGCGTTAACAGTGAATTAATCTTCCCAGGCCCAGGGCACACAATTTTCATCTCTAAAAAAAAATATTATTTTTTGACTTGACCATAATTCTTAACTGGTTATCCAGAAATATATTCTCAGGAATAAAGCCTCCTTCCTTAAACCCCGCAATCTTCAGCTTTCTGCTCGGTTGGCCACACCCATTCCTGGATGTGTGTGGGTCCCTGCCCCACTCACCCATTTACATACAATGGTGGCTCTAAAGCAAAGTCCAAGGGTCTCTAAGTAGCTGTGGCAATGTGGGGAGTGCCAGTGCAACAGCAACTATGACTGCCAGATGGGACATTGCCAGAGAAGTCCAGCTCTAGGAGCCTCACCTGCCACCAGACAAGGACTAGCTTCTGACCCTCCCTCCTTGGGCAGCCACTCGAGCATCACCACCTGGGCATCATCCTCAGCCTGATGAGTAAAGCCAGGCTGGTGTCATCATACATATCACATGGCAACCCAAAGACCATATGAAAACTCAGAACTGCTTTTGGCCTTTTAGGACAACCGACTCTCCATCTGTTAGCTCACACACCTATGTGACTCAGAGCAGAGGCTGAGGAATGACTGGATGAGCTGCAGGGTAGGGCCGTGGGGCCTGAGTGCCAGGTGCATAGTGAGGGCTGTGGGAACAGTTACCAATCAAGTCACCCCACGCCATCCAACCCGACTTCCCCTCAAGCAACTGGGGTTGGAGCAGTGGGGGAAGGCTGGGTTGGCCAAAACTTTCCCTTCTTTCTCCTGCTGGAGCCCCTGCCTGAAGCAATCAGGTGAGGATGCTGGATCCCTGACAACTTCTACCAAGGCCACGGGCTGCCTGCGAAAATGACCCGGAATCAAAAGAAAGAAATCTCACACGATGCAAATATTAAAAACAGTATTTATTGTTTCCTGTTAACACAGGGGGCTCCCATGAGAAATGAGTGTGCCTTCCTATATCCTGGACTTTCTCACTTATCCCAGCAGGCTGGGACTCTTGATTTAAAACTCTCCTCACTATGTAGGAGGAAAAGCTTTCCACCTTCTCCTGGGAAATTAGTTTCAATTTTGATTATTTGCATGCCTAAAAAATAAAATCAAGCCGACTTTTTATCAGGCTCCCTGTCCCTACACATTTACTCAGTCCACTTGACAGACAGACGTGGGCCTCAAGTCCCCATGTGCAGGCCAGGATAGAATGGTACCCTGGAAATTTGGTGCATCTTTCTAGCTAGAGATCAAAGATGACCCCAGCTCCTGGCAGCTGGCTGAAACTGTGCATAGTACCTCCAGTGGCAGGCTGAGATTTCCTCTTTCGATGTGAGTATTTTGGGTATGATAGGGCCAGTAGTCAACCAAGAGATAGTGAGTATTTTGGGTATGATAGGGCCAGTAGTCAACCAAGAGATAGTGAGTATTTTGGGTATGATAGGGCCAGTAGTCAACCAAGAGATAGTACTCTGGCCACAGGTGGTATCTGGTCTAGAAGCTACATAATCCAACCCTAAATTCTCTTGAGATTTCCCTGAAATTGACAAAAGTGGATTCAAGTTTCCCAATGGCACACCAAGTTATACCAGATAGAGGATGTCATTAAGGCAAATGGTCTCCACAAGTCCATGCACAGAGCTCTGATCTCACATCCCCCTCCCCTCACCCTTCAGGACATCTGCCTACTGCTCCTTCCTCTTCGGTGACAGCATCCAGAGCCTTGAGCAGCCTTCGGCCTCACAAGTTGGGGGTGGCCCAATTAAGGAACTTCATGGCCACTTCAAAGCCAAGGAAACAGGCCTGAGAAGGGGTTGGAAGAAGAGAAAAGCCAGCAGGAGCTGCGACTATTTACAGAGACCCCGGCATGTGCTTGGCTGGCCCTGTCACGACCAGAACCCCTTCCTAACCTCACTCCCACTCCAGGTCCGGGAATCAAACTGTGCTCTCTCATTCCCAAGAGAGGAAGATACATGTCCCACAACTGCCCACTTCTGACAACCGGTTCAGGAAATCAAAGCCCCACCCCTCAGAGAATGGCAAAGGCAGAGCTTCCTGACAGTTTCGGAAAAGGAAGAAAACTAGGAGGCTCTGGCTGAGGGTGGGGTTCTGGGGGAATCGAGCCCCTAGTCCAATCCTAGGAGCAAGCAAAAGTCAGCCCATGGGCACCCTGTTCTGAACCCTGAAGGGAAAGCACAGCCCGGGCCAGCCACTCACTGCGTTGGCCGGGAAGGCTCGGATCATCACGGCGTTGAACCCCTTGTACAAGGACGTGATCCCTTCGTCCCGGATCAGCTCCCTCAGCACGTCCCTGAAACCGTTAGGATATTTCCCAGGAGGTGCTGTGGGCAGAACCCAACTGTTAAGGCTTCAGGAAGCTTCCTGACCTGACCAGATGAGGACACATAGGAGGACAATCTTATAGTCAAGTCTTCCTACAGGGTCATGGCACCAGGAGAGGACACACTGCAGGTCATCTGGGACCTGTCCACAGACAACACGGTTCACCTTGGGACAAACAGACATGAATGTCTGGATTACAGGTGCCGAGGGAGTAGAAAAGAGAAATGAACAATGAAAGGGTCCTTCTGCTCGTGTGGGGGAAGGAGAGTTGATCTGACTTCTTATCTCACTTATTTTGTGTTTAAGGCGACATGAAAATGAGTCCAGGGTTCCTAGAACACGAACGACCGTGCAGGAGATGCTGGGCAGACAGATGCTGGGTGTGTTGCGCAGAGCGAGGATCCCTCAGGCCTTAAGAGCTCTGCACCCTGGGGACGGCCAGTTCCGGGACCTACTCCACCCCCACCCACCCCAGCACCCTCCACTAACCAGTCTGGAAGCGAGACTTCAGCACATCTGGGGGGATTGCCACAGCCCAGTTGAAGATCCCCGCGACGCCCCCAGCCACCAGGATCCGAGGCACGCTGAGCTCAGTGACACTGCAGAACACCAGCCACAGTCACACAAAGGCTGTGAGAGCTGTGTTCAGACCATCCCTCCTGTGGCAGGCAGGGCAGTTACAAGGGAGAGAAACTGCCTGAAGGGAGGAGGTCCGAGGCCAGGGCTCCTGTGACGCGGCAGCCGCCATGCCTCGGAGGAGGTTTCATGCCCTTGTCGCAAATGCTTGCTCCACTGGATGAGGCTCAGAGCAAGAGGAGTCAGCTGGGCCTCAGTAGCAATAAGAGGAAAGGGGACGTGGAGGCAGAAGCGAGTCCCACTCCTGCCTCCACACCCATGTACAGGAAAGGGTGACCTCCCCGTGACTGAGGAAAGTGACTTCCAAGTTCTGTTCTCCTCACCTCTTGCCCTCTGGAGTTAAGATATTTTTCAGCCACTCGTATGTCATGAAATACATCCCACTGGCTGGAACATCTGTTAGTGGCAAGAAAGAGGTAAATTAAATTATATAAAATCCTCACAGATTTTTTTCAATTTAGGACAGCTGAGCCTGGCACCGGGTCCTTTGGGGTGTCCTGAGAAGTCCCTCAGCAGCACCTCCCATTTTCAACATCTACTTTGCAGTGACCAGGTACCGCTCTGGCACAAGCGCTGGTGTGAGTATACACATGTGACATCCTTCCATCTTCCAAGTCCCCTCTGAGCTGTCCCCACTAACACGCCCAAGCAGTTATAACCACACTAGCATCTGGCCTTCCTCCAGGCTGCCATCTCACGACAAGGGTGGGTCCACCTTTGCCTCGCCTACTGCCACCCAGCAGGTCATGCCTCTCAAACCAGGGAGAGCCCCACTGTTCCTAAGTCACTCTTTCTTCCCACTTATCCCTCCGGCCACAGTTGCTACCTACTTGCCACTTTCTTCCAACTAGCACTGTCACGACTTCCACCTTTGAGAGCCAGCCTGCCGGAAGGATGGAAGATCCCCCCATCTTCATTTATATTCATGCTGGCTAGAGGAGAGACTGACTAAAATCAGGACACACAGTGCCAGCCTCATCAGAGCTGTGGTCTGCGTGGTACCAACGCTAATCTGGCAATCTAGGTAAGGACATCTGTGGCAAATCCACGTCAGGTGACCCCCACAAGGTGATGTTGAGTAGAGAGTCTCAAAGTTTACCTCGCATAAGGGTTAGCACGGTCCCCTTGTAGATGCCCCGGATCCCAGACTCCTGGTACAGCTTCTTTGCACAGTCCAAGGTACCAGTGTACTTGGTTTCCCCTGAAGAAGCCTGAATCTGAAAGGGAAAAAAGAGTCACCGAGTCAGCGTCGGCATCAAAGTCAACAGACGCAGCAGGTGACAGAAGATTACAAAGTGAGCGCGGAAGTCGTCATTACACATTAGACAAATGAAAGACTTGACTGTCAAACAGATAGTTGTCTGGAATGTTCAATATTGGTGGAAGTCACTATGAAAGAAAACAAATATATACAAATTGATTGGGAAAAAAAATCAATAGAGGAGTTGGATAAAAAAGTTGAGAAACTCTTGCAAATACAAGAGCGTTCCCAATAAAGCGAGTTGGGAGGTCTAGAATGAAGAAGCCAAATACTTGTCCTACTTCAATAAATACCGATGGAGCACCTACTCCATTCCAAGCCCTAACTGATCATGAAGCTTGGTTAAGAAACGGTGAACTGGCGATTGCACTCAGAGCTTCTAAGTGCCTGGATAGAGGTCCTGTGCAGAGCCAGGGGAGGGCCAAGGAAAGGCCCCCATCCCAGCCTCAGCACTTCAGGGCCTAAGAGCCAAGAGCCTGAGGGCAGGCAGGGATAACCTGAAGTGATAACAGAGATAAAGAGCCCTGTGCAAGATCTACAGCAAGTACAGAACCAAGAGGAATCAGAACGCATGGGGCATCAACCAAAGAGTGATTAAAGCTGGAAAGACAGTTCAGCTTTAACAGTTCCAAGGGGAAACACTTATGTAATAAATATATAAGCCAATATACATAATTTCTTACATATCAGCACTAACCAGTTGAAGAATGATGGACAAGAACCCCATTCGAAATAGCAATAAAATATATGTGCATCAAGCAACAGGATTTACATATATAAAACTCAAAAACATCTCCAAGGGACATCAAAGAAGAGGTAAATAAATAGATTCATATGCTGGTTAGGAAAAACTTCTAATCAGAAAGACATCAATTTTTCTAAAAATAATAAATTTAAGACAGTGTCAATAGCGTATCAATAGCTTTTTTGGGGGTATAACTTCCCCAAATAATCCAGGCACATGTGAACCTGGCAGGGAGGCCATGTGACCAGAGGATGCTGAAGCTGACTCACGGTCACCTGGGTAACCAAAGAGGATCGGCACAGAATTAACATATTAACACTATTCTCACTGTTATGTACAGTGTAGGCTATAAGCAAGGAAGCAAGTGAGGAGGACCTCACCGTGGTCCTGGCCGGTGATGAACATGACCTGGAGCAATGTGGCTACGACTGAGGTGATGAGAAGGGATGGAGAGAGGATACGTTGAAAGCCAACTTAACTGTTCAACAGATGGGATATATTCAGTGAGAAAAGAGAGGAATCTAGGAGGACTCCTGGGTTTTAGGGCTGAACAGCTAGAAGAATGGTGTTGCCACCAACTGAGCTACTACAGGTTGTAGGTCAAGCAGGTATTGGGGAAACTAGCTCAGTTTTGCACATGATAACGTGGAGGTACCTATGAGCATCCACATGGAAATGCTGGATAAATGAGTCTGGCATTCAGGAAAGGTCTGATAAGGTTGGAGATAAAACTGGAGAATCATCAGCATAAAGATGGTGTCTAAGTCATGTGACGAGAAGAAATCCTCAAAGAAATGAAGGTTACAGGACTGAGTCCCGCACACATGAACATTGAAAGATCAAGATGACGATGAATCTAAAAAAGAGACAGAGAAGCAGCCAAGTGGACAGGAGGACAATCAGGATAGAAGCCATAAGACAGCTCTTCAAAGAAGAGGAGGGGATCAGCTGAGCCAGATTCTATTGATGGACCAAAAAGGAGAGGACCAAGAAATGAACACTGGACTTAGCATCAAGGTCAATGGTAACTTTCACAAAAGTACGTCTGTTGGCGTTGGGAGGCAAGAGCCAGGCTGAAGTGGACTTAACAATTAGAAAAGAGGAACTAGAGACCACAACTAGAGGGAAAAAAAAACTTTTCACGAGTTGTGTTGTGAGGCGAGTACAAAGGCATGAAGCACAGAGACTGATATGGGAAGTAGAATAGAGAGATTTATATTTTAAGGTGGCAGTACAAGCATTTTTATGCTTTTGTTGCTGATGAATGGGAACAATTCAGTACAGAGCAAAAAACTGACGTTGAAGGAGAAAGAAGAAGTGTTGAAGCGAGTCTGTGGATGGGCAAGACCAGATGAGATGGGATCCAGTAAACAAACAGAAGATGGGGTCGAGCAGAAGCGTGGGCCACTCTTGTACACAAGCTGGGCAGCCACATGAGTGGCAGCAGGTGCCAGTGGTGGGTTGAGGTGGTGGAGGGCATCTGGTAAAGTTCTCCTCTCATGGTTTCAGTTTTCTCAGTGAAGAAGGAAGCTGGGTCATCCACTGAGGGTGGGGGTTTGAGAAGAGAGGAGAGGGACAAAGCAGTTGCCTAGCAGATTGGAGGAGTGTAGGACAAGAGGATGGATAGCGACTGTCTCATCTAGGAGCAGAAAAGGACTTCAGGCATAAAGGAGAAGGAAGAATCCATGAGAGAAGAGACTATTGGACAAGGCTACTGAAAATAAACTTTCCTTAGTCAAAATCAATATACAGACTTCCTCTAGGAAGAATTTTCCCCTATTAATCCTGCTAAGTACAACAGAAACACTAGCAGTTATTTTGTAACAAACACAGGAAGACTCTGAAAGTTTGGAAAGCAGGCAGACTTGCGAGTGACCTTCCGACCTGAGGAACAAGGTGGTGATTTTCCAGGATTTTCTTTTTGATCTATCTCAGACTTGGAACTGAAAAAACTAGCAATCCAGGAATGCCAAAGGAACAGACAGAAAATAAGAACAACAGCCTGTGCAATCTGTTGAAAAAAGACCAGGAAAGGGACAGCCTAGAAAGATAGAAAACCTTTAGACCTTAAACATTCTACTAAGCCTCACACCATGGGAAAAACTGTGGCCCTGCCACCTCCACACCAGCAAAGACCAATGAGGAGCCTAGACTTCCACCCTGGCAGGGCTGCCACAGGCACCGAACACGTGCCAGGGTGGAGTCAGAGAAGGCCAAGTATGGAAATAGGACTTTCATCCCTAACAGCAAGGAACCAGCGCCCTCCCACCCTGTGTCAGTGGAGACACTGAACTCCCATACCCACCCAGCGGTAAAAAGAAGTGCCCTGCCTTCAGCTGTCAACAGAAGCCAAATGGGGAACCCAGACGTCTCCCTCCACCTGGCAGTAACGAGACAGCATCTTTCTCTTTCCTGCTGGAATGGTGTCAGAGAAAACCAGCTATAACAGAAAGTTAAAGAAGAGCTAGAGTCTTAACATAATATGCAACTATCCAGGCTTCAGTTGAAAGTCACTCATCATACCCCAAACCAGGAAGTTCTCAAACTGAAAGAAAAAAGACAAGCAGTGGATGCCAACACCGGGATAACAAGAGACGTCAGAGTTATCTGACAAAGATTTTAAAGCAGTCAGGGTAAAAATCCTTCAAAGCACAATTATAAATATGCCTGAAACAGAAAAAATAAAAAGCTGCAGCGAAGAAATAAAGTCTTAGTACAGAAATAGAAGATATAAGAGACCAATGAAAATCTTAGAATTGAAAAATACAACCAAAATTAAAAGCTCAGTGGATAGCTCCCTCAACAGCAGAATGGAGGAAAGAGAGGAAAAAAAAATCAGTGAGCTAGAATATAGAGCAATGGAAAACATCTCATCTGAACAATAGAAAGAAAATAAACTGAAATAAATTGAACAGAACGTCAAGGACCTGTGAGACCATAACAAAATAACAAATATTTGTTTCTTTAGAGTCCCAGAAAGAGATTGGAAAAGAAGGAGGGACTGAAAAGTACTGAAAGAATTGTTGAAAACTTCCCAAATTTGGCAAAATGTAAACATAAAAATTCAAGTAGCTGAGTGAACACTTTCACTTTTCACTTTCAGTGAAAGCCTCCTCTCTGGTAGGTGGTAGTATTTAAGGTTCAAATGAGCTAGGGGACCAGCTGGTGCTGTGTAAAAGTCTCAAGCGACCAAAGGCACGAGTTGTGCCCTCAAACTGGAACCGGGTTAGGATAAAGACTGGAGAGCCACAGGCCAAAAACTATTTCCTCCGAGCCAGGGGCTGGTGGCAATTGCCAACAGGTATTCATCGTTTTGGTCCAGTGGCAGGAAGTTCCCTCAGTTGGCAGAGGGTAGAAATGGGTTGTCCAAATTAAAGAATATTGGAAAATAAATCTCAACTATCCCTTTCAGCCAGTGACTTTTTTTTTTTCTTATTTGGAAAATAAATTATAATTAATTACACTTATAATACCTTTATTTAAATCCAGGGTCTACTCAGCAGACTTTATCTGTATTCATGTTAAACATAATTACTGTTAGGCATTTGAACTTTGTTTTTCCTTAAGAGAAATTAATGCTGTTATTAAACCTCTTTGGAAATGGAAATTAAATTTAAGTTCTAAATAAATGGAAACACATACCATATCCATGGATTGGAAGACTCAAAATAATAAGTGTCAATTCTGCCCAAATTGATCTATAGGTTTAACATGTCTTATCAAGATCTCAGCAAGATTTTTTTCAATTTTCTAAATTATCCTAAAATTAACATGGAAATACTAAGGAATTAAGTAGCTAGAACACTTTTTAAAAAAAATAATAAAGTAGGAGAGATCAGTCTACTCAATTTCAACTTATTTGATGGCTATATTAATCAAGACTGTGTGGTATTAGTGAAGGATAAACACGTACATCAACAGAAGAACATAGAGAACTCAGAAATAGACCCATACAAATATGCTCAATTGATTTTTAACAAAGGTGCAAACACAATTCAGTGGAAGAAAGATAAGTCTTTTCAACAAACAATACTGGTGCAATAGGACATCCATAAGCAAAAAAAACACACACACACACACAAAAACCTCTGACTTAATTCTTATACATTATGCAAAAATTAACCCATAATGGGTTCACATACTTAAATGTAAAACATAAAACTATAAATAAGAGTTTTTAGAAAAAAATAGGAGAAAATCTTCAGGATCTAAGAGTTCTTAGACCCAATACCCTAAGTACCCAAAGCCTGATCCATAACAGAAAAAGTAATAAACTAAACTTCATCAAAATTAAAAATGTTTGCTCAAAAGACTCTATTAAGGGAATGGTAAGACCAACTACAGACTGGAAGAAAAATATTTTCAAACCACATATCTAACAAAACACTAGTATCTAGAATAAAGGACTCTCAAAACTCAATAAGAGAAAAAAATAAATAATTCAATTAGAAAATGGGCAAAAGACAAAAACAGACATTTCACCAAACAGCATATACAGATAGCAAATAAGCACATGAAAATAACTTCGTTATCTTCAGCTATTAGGGAAATACAAATTAAAAGGAGCTATCTCTATATACCTATGAGAATAGCTAAAATTAAGAACAGAAAAAACACCAAGTGTTGGTGAGGATGTAGAGAAACTGGATCCATCATCACACACTGCTGGTGGGAATGTGAAATGATACAGTTACTCTGGAAAACAGTTTGGTAGTTTCTTTAAAAACTAAATATGTAATTACCATATGACTCAGCAATCGTACTCCTGGGCATTTATCCCAGAGAAATGAAGATTTAGTTTTTTTAGGAAAATCTCTGTACATGAACGTTTATAGCATCTTTATTCATAATAGCCCCAAACTGGAAATAACCCAGATATTCTCCAATAAATTCAAGTTAAACAGATTGTGGTGCATCCACACCATGAACTACTTAAAAGGAGTGAACTATTCATGCAACAATATGAATGAATCTCCAGAAAATTATGTTGAGTTTAAAAAGCCCATCTGAAAAGTTTATGTACTGTATGAATTTATTTATATGACATTCTTGAAACGTCAAAATGATAGAAATGGCATGTAGATCAATGGTTGCTAGGGTAATTAAGGACTAGAGTGGGGAGAGGGAAGTGGATATGGCTATAAAAGGGCATCCTTGGCGTCCTGGAAATAGTCAGTATTTTCACTTTACCAAGGTCATTGCCTGCCTGTGATATTGTACTGTAGTTTGATATGATGTTACCATTTTAGGAAAACTGGATAAACATGGGATCTCTCTGTATCTTTATTTCTTTTTTCCTTTATATTATTTCTGACAACTGCATGTGAATCTATAACTCTCTCAAAATTAAAAGTTTAATTTAAAAAAATACACAAAAGTTGAATAACAGATGTAAACCAGGAAAAAGACTTGCTGCATGCAAGTAATTAATTACTTTAATATGTCCAAAGCTTTTATAAATCAATTTAGAAAAAACAATGAGCAAAGAATACAAATGGGCACTTCACAAAGAAAAAATACAAGCAACTAATATTCATCAAAATAACCTCACCAACAATTAAAAGCATGAAACATTACAACAATGCAAATTTGTCACCTATCAGACTGGCAGAAGTTATAAATTAGATGCTGCAGAGTCTGGTGAAGTGGGTGCTCTTATGTACTAATGACAGGATTAGAAAGTGACAGGCTTTTATAGGAGGGCTATTTGGTAACTAACATGCAATAAAGACCTTAAAAAGTATATCCCTTTAAACATACTAATTCCAACTCTAGACATTTATCCTAAGAAAATAATCAGGTATATGTACAAAAATCTTATTCACAAAGACCTTCGCTATGGCATATAATTTGTCACACCCCTAGACAACGGGTGACTGTCTATGTAATGAAATAAGATGCAGAAAATTACACTTAAGAAAAAGTCACACAAAAAATATTTTATCAAGTGAAAAAAGCTATAACATTATTGCAGCAGGTGATCCCAATTTTATTCCAAAACATAACATTTCTCAACATACATGTTTACCAAAAAGTCTAGAAGAATTCACACACAAGCATAACGGTGGTTACCTCAGTGGGGTGCTATCATGGGTAACACATACATCTTTTTCTTTGCGCTTCTCTCCATTATCTAAATTTTCTAGCAAGAATCGTGTTAAATTACTTCAGCCATTCGAAGTAAAAAGTGGTAACATTTATTTTTTAAAAGGAGTCCATGTGCTAAGGTAGGTAGCCAGCTCACTGGGCCTGGAACAGGCCAGGCACGCTAAGATCACTGCGCCTTAGGGCGACTGGTAGAGACGGAAGATGCTAGAGCAGCCTCCCTTCCACCTCCGATGAGACATGACTTACCTCTCAGAGCTCCTGAAGTAGGTGCTAATAAGGGTGGATATGTCTGGATTGACACATCACAGGTGTGACATTTGGGTTGGTCTGTTACACTGTCCTGGTGCTTGACTCTACTACGATTGCTTCCATAGTCCTGAAAACCTTGAAATTGTTTTGCACACCTGACCTGAAGCCTTTATAAAAGGTGAAAGGACATAAACATCCATGCGAAATTGTATACTGAATGAAAAGCGCTGGCCCCACCCCCCACATCACATCCCCCACCCCAGATCATACCCCTACCTGTAACAAGCACTTGATCCGTTCCCCAGGGGTCATGATTCCTGTGGTGAATACGCCAGACAACATCCCAGCTGCAAACAGTTGCGGGTAGCTGTGGTGAACACAAGAAACAGAGGTAAGCACGTATGACTACCTACGCAGGACGGAGGCCACCCCAGGAGAGGATGACTTTGTAAAAAAAAAAAAAGAAAAGAAAAGGCATTTTTGGGCAGAAGCACAGCACAAATGAATCAATTTCGCGCAAAAGCCAAGTGCCCGGTATATTCTGATGTCAAACTCCTCAGGGTAGGGGTCTCAGTGCCAAGAGCCGTACGAAGCCCATCTGCACACCTAGGTGCTGTCACTCATGAGAGGGGCTTTATAGTGAGACATGGCTTCCTCCCCTGGGCCTGCCATGCGGTTATGGATAAGTTTCCAGGGCTCTCTGAGCCTTTATTCTCTACCTGTAAAATTCAGGATTGTTATGGAAAAAAGCTACTAAGCCAGGATCTGGATCTCTGTCAACCCCAGGTCCCCTCCAATCTCACTTCCTCTGGATCATCAAGGACCACAGAACATTTTAAGCTAAGATTCAAGCAGGACAGCATCCAGGCCAGGGGGAACAGCTGTGGCCACCTCCACTGGCTGAGAACAGCCAGGCCAATTGTAAAGAACGTGCTATAAGATGCTGAGAAAGGGTCAAGTAGGAATGGTACTCAGACGGGCACGATGGTCCTGTGGGTCTCTGTGCAGGGAATGATCCCCCAGGGGCCAGAGATATGGGTCCTTACCCTGGCCCCCACAGACTGAGCCACACTGAGTATCTGGCGGAGTCTGAGGTTCCTAGCATCATCTATAGCCCACAGCTGTCTGTGCCACCATTGACATCGCCTTTTCTTTCTGGGATTAGCAAAACCAGGATGGTCTAGAGGCAATGGAGCACAAAGCTACAATCAGCATTCACCAGAGTCCCCACAATTAAGCAAATGTTGCAGTAAAGGTTCACTTAGAAGCCTCTCCTGACCCCAAGCCTCTGACAGCTGAGCCTTGAGGCTGGTCCCACCCAACAAGGAGCCCAAGACCTGGAAAACAGATGTCAAATCAGGGTAGAGAGACATCCTCTCAGGGTCCTTCCCTCTAGGTGGGGTGCTGGCCTCAAAGGTCCAGTCTTGTCCATGCACTCACCCCAAGCAGGGCTCATATATCTACATCAGGCATGCAAGCCCAGCACACAGGCTGACTGGTGAATAGTCAAGAGACTTGCTTTCATTCATGGTCTCCTTCACAGCCCCAGTCCTCACTGCTGTCACAAAGAAGGGACTCTCTCAGCAAATAAACTTCCCCCAAGATAAGACCAACACGCTCCATTCTTCTCAGGATGCCCAGACCCCAGGCCGGGCACATCTCCATCTCCTGGGACTGGGGACTTTCCTCTGAATAGGGTCTCTGTGTGTGCACAGGATAACATGTAGATATACTCTCTGACTCCCTGGCCCATTCTGCCACCCCCTACCCCACCCCAGGGAGGCATCTGTGAGTGCTGGTCCCTCCTTGGCTTCCATCCCAAAGCCCTGGTACTACTCCTTTCCATACTCTCCCCAAACACCACTGCAGGGATGGGAAACACGGCAGGGCTGGCTGATACTCAGGATGCTAAACGTGGCAGGATTATGGTGGTGGGGTCCTGAGCGTCTCAGCCTTTGCTCATGCAGGAAGAGTATTTCTGAGTGCTGATGTGATCATACAGGCAACACAACCCACAGGCCAAAGTACCAACAGCAGCCCCACTGGGGGTTCTGGAGCATAGCCTTGGTACACCTGTGAGCTGGCACATGAGCTAAAGGACCAGATGCTCAGAGAGGACATGTGTCCATGGGACCTTTGGATCGCCAACTGTCAAACGCAGCTTCAAAGGACACTACACACAAGTACTTTTGGGGTCACCTGTGTCTGTTCATAGAAGCTGGGCACTTTCAGAGGGTCACAGGACTCCAGAAATAGAGTGTCACATTACAAGCACCTCTGTGTACATCCTAGACCCTTGCTCAGCCTGCTGTAGCCTGCAGTAGTGACAGAAAACCACTGCATGGCACCTGGGCTTCCTCCCCTGAGTCCCTGGATCCCAAGCCTGACCAGCCTGTGTGTGTCCTGTGCTGCCTGCAGCCCCTCTCAGGAGCCGTCACCTTACACAGTTCAGACAGAGTACCCTGTCATCACATGTTTCTACTCAGAGTATCCCAACAAGTCCGTTTTCACTAACTACTTTGTCAATTCTGAGCTATAATTCTGACTCATCTGCCTCTTCATACCCGAATCCAACTTCTTAAAGTTTATAAAACTTTAAGGAACTACACTAATTTATTTCACTTTAACAGAAAACAATATCAGAAATAATTATAATCACGTTATAAAGCAAAACAAAGCGAGAGCCTCCCTTTTTCCAACCAGGTAATGGAAAACGAGGCTGCTGCTGTCACTACTGCAGCACCAGGTACTGCTCTCAGCACGTGACACGCATTTTATCATTCAGACCTCCCAACCCCCTGCAGGGCTGGTATGACTGATGTCCCCATAAGCGATACCACCTCACAGAAAAATTTACAAAAACCTGGTAAGGGGAGGGGGGAGAAGGGAGCTTTTTCCCTTTTGGTTCACAAGGCAAAGTAAACTCAAGTAGCTCCCTCACACGGAGTTCCCAGAAGCCAGCCTCGGGGCCCAGGAGGACCCCACTGTGTCCCACCACCCAGTAGGGCAGCATCAAGTGCTCCAGGCCTGGAAGTACTCACCTGAGCACATCTTCTGGGTGTTTCTGTTGCAGTTTCTTGCCCAAACCAAACCCAAAGAAGCACACAGCGAACATGGGGGTGACCCCAATGATGGGGGCAGCCATGCCCCGATACAGCCCCGTGATGCCCTGCAAGGAATCACAGAAGCAGAAGCTTTACACCACCGACCTTTACACCTCTGAAACAGAGAAGCAGTGTGTGCACTCCCCTGAGGCTTCCTTCCTTCAGCACTGACAAGCAAGGAGGGCTGTGAAAAGGAAGAAACCCCCTCCCCAACATTTATCAGAAATTGTCCTCTTATATACTGCTGAAGAAAATGGAAAACAGCTTCCATTCTGGAAGAGAATAGCGCAGCACAATTTATTCTAAGAAAATTCTCAGAGATGTGTTTTAAAATGACATCATGCATTTATCAAGTACACGATTTTGGAATCCCAATACGAGATAAATGAAACAAATTATGGTACCTCAATAAATGGACTATCACACAGTCATAAAATCCCACTGTAACATGAGAATACAGTACTAAGTGAAAACAAAAAAGCAGGCTACAAAACAGGATGTACAATGTGACCTGGCTTCCTTGGGGAGAGATTATAGGTGATTGAGAAATTTATGTATTTTCCAAGTATTAAGACATGGGATTTTTATTGTTGAAAACAAGAGTAAGACTGCATATTGATTTTGACTAGTACATTTGGGTAATGAAAGCAACTGTGTACTAGCAGTAAGTAGACAGTGAGACAAATAGCTATCCCAACTAAACGAGGTTAGTAAACCAAGGGAGACAAAGGTCTGGGACCCAGGAGAGCTAAAGTTCATCCCAAGAAAGACGAAGGGACTTCTAGGATGGTATAGGGTGCCGTGGGCCTGGAAAGAAGCCAGTCTACACGGGACTGCGAGGAGGGAGTGTCGCTGTAGGCAGACAGGCAGATATGAGCAGGAGGATGAGAAACCCACAAGGGCACAGATGTGGTCGCCATGAGCCCTGATAAGCCCTTAGAGGAACTCCAAGCCCACAACATCCTGACCCAGAGACACAGGTGGTCTTTCCACAAAGACACATGCACAGATCAGGCTCCGTTCACCTTTGGCCTAATTCCTCTCTCATTATACAGCTATTATAATAAATTAGCATTGCATTTAATGCTGTGCCCATCATGCATCTGATGCCATGACAGTTCTGAAATATCCCAATATGGCAAGAAAAGGGGTGTTTTCCATACCATCTTCTTTCTACGAAGAGACCACCCCAGATCATGAATAGTCCACCCCCTAATTAGATCCATAGATAAAACCCCAAAACCCGCAATAAGGCGGGGCAGCTCCCTCCGAGCTTGCTTGCTCTCCAGTCTGAGAGTGTACTTTTGCTTTTAAGAGTGTATTTTTGCTTCCAATAAATTTGAGCTATTGCTTTATCGCCTTTATTGTCCGTCTGTGAATTCTTTCTCGTGACATTGATATGAACCTGATCACTTGTCCCATGACAGGTGGACTCTAGGAGGCATGTTTCCAAGAAAAACAAAGCAAAATAACACACATTGGAAGAACAAATCATTATTGTTTAGGCAGTGTGGGAAACCAAACAGAAAGGTATTCCACGGAACATTTAGAATACAGGGCGACAGAGACAGTGATCCAAAGAAACATAAGCAATGGACATTGGCATAATGATTAACCTAACCTCAAGAGAAACAAAAAGTTACCCAAGAAATGAATGCACATCACAGTATATTAGTTATCATAAAGAAATATTTATGAAGTGGTAATCATAAAAACAGTGAATTGGATTAAAACACAAGGTGTGATAAAATGATATGCGCAGAGCAGAAAGAGGGGCTAGGTTATGTAAGAGTTAAGATCCTTTACCATGAATAAGAGCTAAAACATCTAAAAATGTATAAAATATAGCAGTAAATGTATACTGTGTAGCTCCTTAAAAACAGCAGGAACAACTGAAAGCTGCAAGTAGCTGTTCCTGGAGAATGGGGGCGGTCACTTTGTTACCTTGTTACAAGCCTTTCTGGAACAAGCTTGTATCACTTTAATACAAAATAAGGAATACTTTAAAAAAACAAACACAAAAAATGTGAAAGTCGCTCCTTACAGAGTGGGGCAGCACACCTGGACAGTCTGGACCCAGCCCTGAGAACCAGCTTCGCGCATGCCCTGGGCATTCGCAACCAAGCCACTTTCCGGAACTGTGCCTGTCAGCTCTCCTCCTGGATGGTGCAAAAGTCAAACATTGCTACAGGCTATAAGCAGACTCCCCAAAAACAAAGTGCAGAGGCAGCAAACAGGACAAGGTGAATGGGGCAGAGAAGGTTCTGAGAAGGATCTACAAGGGACAAAGTTCTTCTTAAGTTCCCCCAACGGCTCGCCACCTGGCTGAGAAGAAGGCTCATGTCCTAAGGGGCCAAGCCCACACCTCCTGACAAATCTTGTAGCCTTCCTTCCAGGGTGCTGGCCCACCCAGGTCCATGCAGCACGACCAAGATCTGTGTGGCAGCTCCAGAGAGCAGACAGTTAAGAGTGGCACAGTAAAAACCAGGGACACCCACAAATATGGACTAAGGAAACCTAGTCGACTCTGCAGGGAGTTGGGTTTACACGAGCCATTCTCACCAGGCCCTCAGCACCCAGCACACTGCCCAGCTGCTAAATAGGTGCTCCATATATTTAAGATAAAACTGTACATTTAATAGAGCATTTATTCACAAGATCTATATTTTAGGAAGCAAAGGAAGAAAAAAGTTCTCAGTAGAGTTTGTTACACATGTGCTAATGAAGTAAGTAATGTCACTAGTAATTAAAACTTTTTAAAAATCCCATGTTTTCACTCTAAGAAATATATAAAAATTATTCTGTAATAATTTTACTATAATCCAGTAACTTCAAACCAATTTAGTCTGAAGACTCTGCTGGCCTTTCTGTTTCTCAGATGGCTGTCTTTTCCTTCAGACTTTAATGAACTTCTGGCTCCGATTCTTGTCAAACTGATTAACCAGATTTGCATTTTCTTCCATTTCGAGTCTCCAATTATTCATTAATCCCCTGTAGTCTACATTCTTGCCTTCCAAACGAGAGAATCATTTTCCTAGCTTCAGTCATCTGTAGCTGGAACCAGCAAAGACTTCAGAGTAATGATAATAGGAGGGCACAGGACTCCGCTGTGGGCCAGACCTCCAACAGAACTATATACACAGTCACCCTGACCCCTTCAGGGAGTCACAAACCAACCTGTGAATGTGTTCCTCTGAGTCAGAGGAATGCCCAGCACCGGGATACCATACCTCTCTAAAAAGAGTCTTTCGGAAACAGTCAAAGGTCCCAGAATACATGGGAGGCTGGCCGGGCAAACTCGGGGGCTGCGTCTGCAGTCGGACCTGAAATCAGAAGTGAAGATACAGTCATCTCCCAGAATCCGAACTGCCTGTCAGTAGCAGTGGCCCAACTGTCTGCCAAACTCTGAACAGAGAAAGTTGCACCGTATTCATGTCTTCAGCATTCACTTAACCTGTTGGATTCAGACTTTCCTCCAATTTATTCAAACCCTGTTCTCAACAGTCATTAGTAACATGCTTTTAGAGACACTGCCTCTGATTTCCTCATCCACTTACTTTCACCATTCTTTTCTTATCTAACGGATCTCACATGACCCAGTGGGAGAGGTAGTCCCAGTTCAGAAATAAGACTAGGTTTGGTCAGTTCCCATGACAAGCCGGTAACCAGCTAATGCAAAACTCAGCTCTGGTCACTACCGGATTCCCATCCGTGGTGGCATGTCGGTGATTAGGTAAAGTTAAACAAAGGCATTTTGCAGTGAGGCAGATTTAATCTGCTTTTCTTGATCCTCATCCTTCTTGCCCTTTTGGTGGATCCAATGCTTCAAATTCTCTCTCTCTTTAAATCTCCTTTCTTAGTATTTCCTCCTTTGTCTTCTTTGCTACTCGAGGCATTCTCCAAGGCTTAGCACCCTACTCATCTGGTCCACTATTCCTTTCAGAAAACTCAAAGCTTAGCTCAATAAACTCAAATAAATAAACAAATAAATAAAATAAAAAAGAACACTCAGAGTCTAGGGCTTCAGCTGCCGCTCAGTGATGATGACCATTGGGCCATCTCTAGACTTTCTCTCCCTACCTTCACGGCTCCATTTCCAACTTCTTGGAGAAGCTCTCCCTACTCAAATCACCCCCAGAATCTCACCCTCCTGATGAATGTCCCATTTGTGCCAGAGCCGCATAACCGCCCTCTTTCTCAGGATTTGAAACCTTAGCATCGCTTCTGACCTCTTCCTCTTGCTCGTCTGTCACTCGAGTACCAAGTCTGTTGGAGTCGACCTTCAAGAGGCCTCCAGAATCCTAATTTCTTCCTCTCTGTGTCTGAGTTTTCTCCTAGGCCAAATGCTCACCCATCCTTACCCCGTGTGGTGATTTCCAATTATGTCCACTGATTCTTTGACACTCTTCCCCTTCAAAAGGTAAATGCTAATCCTCCTTCCCTTGAATGTGGGCCCGACTCAGCAACTCACTTCTGTTGAATAGAATGTGGTGGTAGTGATCCCATGTGACTTTCTCAAGGTGATGAAAAGGACAGCTTCTGCCTGTCTCCATCTCAGGTTATTCGTTTTGGGGGAAGGCAGCCACCATGTCATAAGGACACTCAAGCAGCCTGGAGAGGCCATGTGCTAACAGACCCCTACAGAGGCTTCCCGCTGTGTGACATGTCTGATCCCTAAAGGCCCATCCTGGTCATGATCTGTCAATTTCCTCCAAGTGTATTTCCAGAAATTAGGTTAGAAAGCTGGGATGAAGATTTGAATGCTAAATCACAGGGCATGGACTTTAGCCTCCAGCAAAGCCCGGCTGAAAGTGCTGCATAGGGAAGAATTGAGAGGAAACCCAGGGAACAAGCCCCGAGAAATCTCCTTCTTCCAGTTGTCTCAGTTTGAGTACAGTTTCCTCACCTGGGAGCTGTGAGGACAGGGCTTGGTCCTGGGCAGAGTAGGTCACTGGCTTACCTTGGCAGGAGCTGAGTCACCCAGGACATCATCACTTCGCACAGGGGACCACTCAGTCTAACACAGGGTGACATGCTAAAGATGGCCAAGACCCTCGTGGACAGTGAAAGGTGCAAAGAAGATGGTAATGGGACACTCTGGCCCCAGAGGAATGCGTCAAAAGATATCTCTAGAATAACCGTGCCTGTGTCTTTCTTTAGCTCTCTCCCTGAGGCGGGCTTTACAGGTGACCTCTTTCAGTCTTGCTTATAATGATAGGGTTTGCTGAAATCAGAGCTTTGGGGAGGCGCTTCTTTCTCATCCCTAAGAAGTGGCGCAAGGTCAGGAGAGGCTAAGGGGCAGAGAACTTTAAATCAGGGCCCTTGATGGGCGGTTAGTGTCCGCTGGCTCTGCGAGATCCAGCTCTCTGCAGGAGAGGGACAGCTTCCCGCGAACTCCAAAAGGGGCGAAAGGGATATTCCCTAAACTTCTCACATAAGCTCCCACGGGCCCCCTTTACATCCCCGGTCGCACCTCGCTGGAGACCCTGCTTTCCATGCCCTGCCCGGGCCTCCTCCCTCCACCTTCCTCGCACCTTGACGGTGTCCAGCGGGTGCCCCACGAACACCAAGCACATGCCGCCAAAGCCGCCGGCCAGTAGGTTCTTAATCGGGCTGATGGGCTTCGCCTCCTCTGCCATGGTCCGTCTGCTTGTCAGTGTGTCGCTACGTTCCCCGCCGCCTAGCTTCACTGCCCCGGGAGCAGAGCCGGCACTGCCGACCTTTCACCCACATTCAGGTAGGCGGGGCGGGAGCCCGGGGCAAGTCGGAAGGAGGGCCTAGACTGCCCGGCCCGGCTTCCGCCGGCGGGGAGTGCGCCGGGGAATCCGCTTCCGGCCGAGGCCCCGCCCCGTGGGCGTGGCTTGAGGGAGTGGGCGGGTCGAGACACTCTCTGTCTGAGGGTATTTGGTGGTGCCGGCCGGTGGGCTTATCTCCTAAAGGAAGTCTCTTCTTCTCTGGGCTACCATTCCTCCACTCAGCACAAGTCGATTGCGCTCTACTGTGTATCAGGCGCCCTTCCAGATGCTGGAAGCACGGCTGGTAGCACAGCACATGGGTCCCTGTCCTTATGGAGTGTACAGACCATAACAAAAATAAATAAGTGGGGGAAAAAAAAAATACTAGTGTGTCACGTGATGACAACTACGATAGAGAAAAATAAACCCAGAAAGAGGATTAGAGAGTGAGGGGGCAGAGTAATTTGCAATTTTAATTAGGTGAGTAAGGGAAAGTTTCGCTTCGGTGTTTGCATTCAAGACCTGAGAAGGTGAGAGAATGAGTCCTGATCCCACAGATACCTTAGGGGCAGAGAAAAAAAATGCAAAAGTCTTGTGAGTCCTGTGATTGTCTACGCCTGGACTGTTGAGAAACCACAGGGAGTTCTTTGTGGCTAGACTCGAGCGAGGGAGAGCAGAAGAGGCGACAGACATGTAGGAGATGGTAATATACAAAGCAGACTTTGTCACTGTAGGAACATTAGCTTCTCCAAAGGAGATGAGAGCCATTCTGGAGTTTTGAGCAGAGGAGTGACTTAGAAGTTAACAGGAGCCCTCTGCTGGGTGAGAATAGGTAGTGGGGATCCAGGAGGAAGCAGGGAGCCTTGAGGAGGCTAAACGTCATGGTCATAATGCTGGCTTGGATCAGGGTATAGCAGAGGAGCTGGTGAGGAGTATTTGGATTCTGGATATATTCTGAAAGAAGAACCTAAAGGAATTGTTAATGAATAAAATAAAAGTTATGCGAGAGAAAAGTTAAGGATGATGCTAATGTTTTTGTCTTGTTGACTCTAGGTGCACAGTATCCAGATATTCATCATATTACTCTTACATCATTTCTATATGTTTGAAATTTTTTTAAATTAGAAAGCTGTGAATAATAGACACACTCCTACTCTGTAGCAGGTACCTCACTGCCAAGGTGACCTGATAAGTCTTCTGTAGGTGCTCCCAGGCTAGAGGGAAGCCTGGAATGGGGAAGATGGACCCCATATATGCTTGGGATGGGAAGATAAGTAACAGGATCAGGATTGGGATCAGGAAGTGACTGGGCCTGGCTGGTTCAGAGGGCTTGTAGGGGAATGAAGGGCGAAGAGGCTGGGGCAAAGTCCAAAAGCCTATCTTACTCTGTACTATAAACCTTTTCTCGGAGGTGATAGGGAACCATGGAAGAATTTTTTTAAGAACCGTGGTGACCTGATCAGATTTGTTTTAGAAAATCTAGGTTGGATGAGCGAATTTGTTTTTAAAGGGATTGAAAGCAGAGAGACCAATTAAGAGAGAATTATAATGGTTCAGGCAAGAGTCAGTGAAGGTGTGAACTGGGGAGGGGGACATAGAAGGGTAGAAAAAGAGCTAGAATCCCAGAGGCATTTCCAGAAAAAAACACAGCAGCTCTGGTTTTCAGACACACATTGCAGTGGCAGTGCCCATGGCACATCTGGGGACATAACTGGCTAGTGTCAGGTATACAGCTGGAGAACAAGGAGAGAGGTAAAGACCAGAGACAAAAGCCAGGAAGGCTTCAGCAAATAGATGTATATGTAACTCCTGGAAGACTGAACCACAAGAGAGGGGCCAGCAAGAAAGTAGGAGCCCCCAAAGCAGAGGTCGAATGGATTAAAGAGCACAACCTAAAAAAACAAGAATATAAAAACAAGAATGTAAAATATTAGCATTTTGTACCTGTCCTTCCAGGACCATTTCTATGCTTCTACATACACATTTATATCTAACAGGTACACATACAAACACATACATTTACACAAACCTTTTTTTTTTCATTACTTAAAAGCTATCATAAGTATAATTCTGCTTTTTCACTCAGTGGAAGGTGCTATTATCCCCATTTCAAAAATGAGAATTAAGTCGGAAAGAAGTAAGTTTCCTTGAGCAAGGTCACACAGCTAGGAAGTTGCCAAACTGGAATTCTAACCCTGAGTATTTGGCTCCAGCCTCTACCCTCTATAAGCCTCTTAAGACCAAAGCCTTTGAGAGAAAGCTCTCAAAGTTTTGAACAAGGAAATGACATTTTAGGCTTTAAAAAGATCTTCCTAAACAATGTTGAGAACAAATGTAGTGGAACAAGGGTAGAAGCCTAGAGACTACCTAGTTAAGAGACTTGCTCACACTCAGGGACACATGATGGTGGCTTGCACTAGAGCACAGGTGGCGAGAAGTGCCAAATCAGGACATACTGTGGAGGTATGGCACATACGGTATTGCTTATGGATTGAATGTGGAATATGAAAGGGAAAGACGACTATGGAAGACTTGTGAATTTTTGACCTGAGTAAATGGTGAGAGAGTGTGACATTACTGAGCTGGGAAACACTGGGGGGAATGGCAAGTTTGGAGATAAAATTGAGTTTTGTTTGGGACATGTAAAATCTGAATGCCAATATGACATCCAAGTGGAGGTGTTAAATGGACAAATTGAATATGTTGAGTGTGGAGTTCAGGAAATTGGGTAGGGCTATAAATGGAAACCTGGAAGTCCTTACTGGGTTGGAGGTACTCAGGAAAAGAAATTGGATAAGATCACTAGGAAATAAGTGTAGATGGAGCAGAGGCTGAAGATGGAGCCCACTGACTCTCCTGTGCAGTACTCCTCACAGCAATCTCACTCTTATTTAATTATTCTTCAGATTTATGCACCCCCTAATAGACCAAAGTTCCTTGACTGCAGGAGCTGTGGTTGCCTTTCCTCACCATCATATCTAACACCATGATGCCTGGCCTTTAGCTGGACTGAAAGAACCAAAGGCAGTTTTCGAAGGTGATTTGGCTGTATCTATAACAATGGAAAATGAACATAGAAGTTGACTCGCCAATTCCATTTCTACGAAAATAACCCAGACCATTTTCACATCTAGGCAAAAAGTAGTACATCTCAGGGTGCTCACAGCAGCACTATCAGTAATTTTACCTGAGTGGAAAATTAGAAAGAGATGACTTGCAAAAAGAACATGGTCAGATGACAGTATAATCTTACTAGAAAATGTTGAGAAGGGGTCCAACTCTGGAGCCAGATGGCCAGGGCCAGAATCTCAGCTTGGCCACTTCCTAAGTTTATGACTTTGAGCAATGACCACACCTTCCTGTATCTGTTTGCTCTTTTGTGAAATGGGGATAATGATAGCATCTTCTACTAAGTGAAAAAAGAAACAATATTTATAATAGCCTGTTATTTTTTAAAAGTTTATATAAATATGTGTATAGTTATAAATATAGATATGTATGTAAATGCATAGAACGGGTCCTGGAAAGATAGGCACCAAACTCTGGAGTGGCAGTCATCCTGAATAGGGTTGAGTTGGAATTAATAGGAATATTGCCATCAACACTTTTGTATTAAGTTTTTACAACTTTAATGTATGAATGTACTAGTCATCTAATTAAAATCAATAAAAGCAGAGATGAAGGACATGTGTAAGATACATGCTACATTTTCCCAAGATGGCCACACATATATCCCATTCCATATGCTTTTCTTACGGTGTGATATCATATTGGTATTCTTCCATCAAGGGTGGGATTTCATTTTCCTCTCCTTGAACTTGAGAGGACCTTTGAAACTGCTTGGACCAATAAGATGTGGTAAAAATAATGCTGTCTGACTTCAAAGGCTAGGCCATAATAGGAGATACAGCTTCCACCTGGCTCTCTCTCTTAAGACACTTGTTCTTGGAACCCAGCCACCATGTATCCAGGAAAAACAGGTCACATGGAGAGGTCATGTGTGTGTGTGTGTGTGTTCTGGCTAACAGCTCCAGCAAGACCTCCAGCTAACAGACACTATCAACCATCAGACATATGAGTAAACAATTATTTCTATAATTCTAGCTCCCAGTCTTTGAATCTTCTAGTTGAGACCCCAGACATTGAGAATCTGAGATAAACCATTCCCACTGTAGCCTGTCCTGATTCCTGTCCCACAGAAACCATGACTTTATATATTCTACATGCATATGTATTTTGAAAATGGAATATCACACACATTTTCACATCCTATTCTTATCACTTACGAGTATATCACAAATATATCACAGCTATCCTTGTCAACAGCTGCCTTGTATAGCATCATTATTAATGGCCTTCTTTATTGTATAGCTTACCATAATTTAACAAACCCTTACCTTTGGACACTTGGAGTGCTACAAACATTTTACTATTAGAATCACCATTCCAAAACACACATATGTGCACAAATTTTTATGCATATCCTTAAATGTTTTGGTTTAATTTTTAATCTTTTTTTTCCTGGGGAGAGACTGCCTCTAGTTAAAAATGTTGTCGTCAGCCCAATAAATGTTTATTTAATGGAATAATTGAAAAAAGGTTAGATCAGTGCTCTTAAAAAACTCACTTTCATCAGGGGAAAGACAAGTCAACAAATAAGGATAATACATAGGATTCCAATACATTGTTCATGCACCTATGTGCTTGACACCTAAACGCAATAACTCTGTAGAAAGACTGATTGTTTCCCTTTTGTCCACTGGAGATGATTTATTACCAGTAACCCAGAGTGAGAGCTTCTAAGTGACATTTCATATGCAGAAAATATAATTCGGGCTCTTTGCTAGTATCATAATTTAAAGGGATATGTTTTCTCAAACAAATGTTATTAAGGCACACTGGATTATAGTAGACTTTTATGTTGCTAATATATAACATTCATAACCCTACAGTATCTTACACATCACTATTAATTTTCACTCTAAATGAATTAGTATTTAATTGTATCTGATTTAGATACATGTTCTGAGTTAAATTGGAAGCTAAAACTCATGGATAAGAAATACACGTGTACATACAAGCAGCAAGCACTAAGAGAGCCCGTTACGCATAGATCTCGAATATCAGTGCATATATGACTGGACTCGGGGATGGATGGAAATCTTTTGAGTTATCTACGCACTTGCACAGCCCAAGACGCTCCCTAACATCAGCGGCTTCACACTGGCGTTTTCATCTGTGTAGCAGCAACTTGAGTGACCCTCCATGGCACTATCTATCCATAACGCCTAAAGACAGGTCACAGAAGGTATACTAGAAAGTCATGATTGACACTTCCTATACTGTTTGAAAAAAACTGGGCAGCAAGGCGGTTAAGATTCAGCCTTGTATGGTGAATGGGAAGCCGAAAAGGGAAATGAAAGCCCGGCGAGTCTGTGGCCAGCAGGTGACAGCTTTAGGGCTTGGGCGGAATTGGGGCCCCGCGCCCTGACCCAAAGGCCGTGATCTCCTTCGTCTAACATCCGTTTATCCACTCCACGGATGTCATGATGTCTTCCCCATGCCCGACACCAGAATATAAACAGTGAAATGAGGAGTCTATCAGAAAAGCCCTGGTTAGAAATATCGCGGCGGGCGGCGTCGGTAGGCGAAAGCCGGAAACGATGCCGTGACCACGATCCAGGAAGCCGAGCCCTCTCTTCCGCTGCTTCCTGCAACCCTCGGCGCTGGCCGTGCCCTGGTCGGATTTTGCGACCGAGTGCTGGGGTACACACAAGCGCCGACCCAAGGGCACTATTACCTAGCGCCGGCCGCGACCCCAGCGACCGCGGCTCGACCCCGGGCCGGAAGTGACGCCACCGCGCTGAGCGCTTCCGGAGCGGCGGAGACGGCTCCGCCGAAGGAAGCAGCGCGGGCCTTGACCGGCGTCGGCCTGCCGTTTCCGCCGCCGCCGCGCCTGGGTCCGATCCCTCTGGCTCGGACCGACCCGGTCTGGCCCGCCCGGGCTCAGCGGCCGCGGGGCCGCGGCTCCCGGTAAGTGAGAGGTGCGGGTCGCGGCCTTGTTTACCCGGCAGGTCGGGGGAGGGAGGTGGGCTCCCCGCGCGCCTCCCTAGCCGGGTCCGGGCTCCGCCTTCGTCGCTGTCCGCGAGGCCCCGGCTCGCCAGGCCGTCCGTACACGGTCTCAGCGCCCCCGGCCGCCCTCCCGCGTACCGGCAGCCGAAGAGCACGGCCGTGGCGGACCGGCGACTGGTGTCTCCGTTTTTCCTCCTCCCTCCTCCTCCTCAGCTCGCCGAGAGGTCGGAGGCCAGCGCCTCTGACCGACTGACGCCGGTGTATGTGGGCCCTCCCTACCCGGCGCGCCGGGGAAGCGCGCCACCCTCGGGGCTGCCCACTCAGGTCATCATTGCGAGCGCTGGCAGTGCCGCCCGCGCGGTTAGTTAACGCCCGCATATGAAGGGGCCCCCAGCGCGTGGGCTCTGTGTCCTCGCGGATAGCCCACTGCCTCGGAAGGGACAGGCGGCCCAGGAGCTGCGTCGCCGCCTTGCTGGACGCCGCCGTGCTAGCCACGGGAGAGGCAGCCGTGTTCTCTGATGACTTCATCTCAGTACCAGATTGTTGCTCTGTCCCATGGAACTTTGTCACAATGGACATATTCTATACGGTTGCCATTAAGTAAGGTAGCCACAAGCCGCACGTAGCCATTGAGCATTTGAGTTGTGGCTAGTACGACTGAAAAACCAAATTTTCAATTTAATTTTTCAGTTAAATAACCATATGTGGTTAGCGGCTACTGTATTTGGCAGTACAGACGCAGTGTAGAGTTTTGAAACTAAGTTTCTGGTTCATAGTTTTGTGCCAAGTAGTTTTCTTCGGAGGTGTTGACTCAGTAAAAGACCATTCAGTGCTAAATATTATACCTGGAGTAAACATGGACAGATTCACTAAAAAGTGTGTTTTGTTTTTGTCAACTTTTAAGTTGAGATGTCTTCCATTTGGCGTCTTTAATTCAGGGTGAGTCTCAGGTCTTTTTGAACATGTGACTTTGGCTCTAGGAGAAAATAATTTCTTTTACTCCTTTTCTGCGACATAAGGATAATATTTAACATCTAAGGAAATCAAAACATTGTCACCAGTTCCATTAATTAGATAACTTACTGGCCCTCTTGAATGTCAGCACTCTTTCAAGAAGAAGAGGGATCATTAACTTTAAAAAGATTAAAAATTAAGTGTTAAATCTGAACCTAGAACATCCAGTAAGTACGAAATAGTATACTTTTTTCAGGTTTCCCTTTAAGAGGAGAGCCTGAAAATTTTCCTTGGTTCTTGACTATTTAGTTGAGAAGAACCCTGGGCAGCCTCTAAGCCCAAATCCTGGGGAGAAGTCCAGAAAAAATGAAAGCATGCTCTTCTGTTGTGATTCTGGAGTTAGTTTTGCTCTGGGAGGGTGACGGGGAATTGTGAATCACCATAGGCCATGAATCTGGTGGGCTCTTCAGGTTGCCAGCATCCAGGTCCTGGGCAAGCTACTTAAGCTTTTCAAACTCTAGGTTCCTCATTTGTAAGAAGGGGGTGATAGCCACTTTGTATGGTTGTGAAGATTTAATGAGACCTGAAATTGGCTCTCATTACATGAGAGCTATTATTGGTAGTAGTATTTTGTAAATGGGAACAATATTCATAGATTCTATTTGTCCAGTAACCTGTATCTTACATAAAAACAGGCAAAAGCAAAAAGGTTTGAAAAAATCAAAATTTCCTCTACCATTTTGGAAATAATCTTTCACAATCATTGTTCGGACTTTGATTTTTCATTAGTTTAGATTTGGCTGTCCATGTTTGGAAGTTATAAGAACTGGTTTTCTAAGAAATTCTGAAGAACAAAGAAATAGATATGAAGTTACTAATTGAGTAACTTCAAAATAAGCAAATAGTTCGTACTTAAATGTTTGGAATAGTGGCATCTGTATCTCTGAGAAAGTCAGATGGCCTTTTAACATGTCAGAAGAGAGGTGGAAAATGGGTGTTAATAATCCCTGGTGGCATCTTGTATGGGACATTTTTTTATTTGAAACTAACTTTTTTCACAAGTAAAGTGAGACTTGAAATATTGGCAGTATTTTCTAAGTGTTAGATTACCACAGTGGAAGTGACTTCATAGTAAAAGTTCAGTTTTAAGTCAGTTACAATGTACTTTGCATGTAACACTTAGGATTGAAATTGTGGTAGTTAATTGAAGGACTCTGAAAGATAAGAGTAAGGTGATGGACTTTTAAACTGATGAAGGGAATTGGGTATCCATTTCCATTACCAGTAGTTCCCTGGTTAAAATTATTGTCAGCTGTTTACTTTGAATACTTTTATTCAGAAGATTATGTAACTTGTCATTATAATTATGACATGCAGACTTCTCTTAAATAATGCAGGAGTTAGGGATGCAGACCCCCTCCACAGTCTAATATATGTGTATACCTTTTGACTCCCCCCAAAACTCAACTAATAGCCTACTATTGACCAGAAGCCTTACCGATAACATAAACAGTTAACATATATTTTGTATGTTGTGTATTACATACTATATTACTATAATAAAGTAAGCTGGAGAAAAATGCTATTAAGAAAATCATGAGGAAGAGAAAATACAGTATTTATTGAAAAAAAATCTGCGTATAAGTGGATCTGTGCAGTGCAAACCCATGTTCTTCAAGGGTCAACTGTAATTCCATAGTTACTCTGGTCCCTTGCTGCTTGTCCTCTTAAATGTCTTTGCTTTTTAAAAAATAAATTTGTAAAAGTAGGGTACCAATTTAAAAATATCAGAATTCTCTCTTTTCATTTTAGATGGAAATTATATGACATAGAATACTTGGGTGACATCTTCCTGCAAGATCTTCAAGAATTACAGGTATTTTTAATTTCAAAACTAACTTTTCTCCTAAAGAAAAAATACCGTAGTTAAATTCAGTTGTGATTAGGTGGTTATACCATGTAATGCAATTTGTTAAAAATCAAATTTTAAATACTATTATATATATTGCCTCCTCAATGTGATTTTAAAAAATGGGCAATTATAATTAACATCAAACTTAGATTCACTGCTTTTTTTGTGATACCATTAAAAGGTGGCTCTATAGTTCTTTAGACCGCTTATATATTCAGTATATATTTATTTTAATCTTTATTTTAATTATGGTTGACTTTTTAAAGAGATTATCTACTTCAAATAAACTTTACATTTACATTTGTATTTAATCTGGATTTGGTTATATAAATTATTTACATGCCATTTGATCCAAATGCTCTTGCATTTTAAGGTTCTATTAGTTTTCAGATTTAAGTCACTGTTTGGTATTATTCATTGAGATGCATTTTGTACTTGTGATTGTTTACTTTCTCACCTAGTGTTCTCTGTTCATTTATATGAATTGAGTAACATTTTGATCTGTGAGGATTTTTCCATTTGAACTCTTGTTTGTTCACCCTAGAGTCTGGTTTTACCTAGCCTTGATTCTGCTAAGACAGAAGAATATTTATAGTTTTCCTTCACTATTATTAGTCAGTTTCTTTCCCTCTAAGTATCCCTTTTATAAAGGATCAGTAGAACCCTTAAACACTGAGAAGTCACTTAACTTTGCATGCTAGAGAAGGATGTTGAAGAACAGTGTGGCTTTTAATTTTTCTTTACTAACTGACATCTGAAAGCCATGTCTGTGAAACAGTGATATTCTTTTCCTAGGTGTTACAGTGGGAAGGAACTGTCATGTACCGTATGTGTCATCACTAAGCGGGGCATGATTAGCAAAGAGATTTCGAATTTTAAACTTTGTTAGTTCAGCCTTTAGGTTGCTCATCTTGTAGGCAGTCAGCTGTGGGGATGTGTTGCTCCCTTAAAGACTCTGGCAGGAAAGACAAGTCTATGAGAATGACTCATGGACGTAGAGCAGACAGCTTTATTCTTTCATGCCAGACCCTTCGTATGAAGTTTCTGTTGTCAGCCACTTCTGTCCCTCCAGGAGGGGGTTTCTCTTTGATAATTCTGGGCAGGGAGATGATGGTGAGGTTACCTCTATGCCATTTTGATTTTTGAATGGTTTCTGTTCCAACTTCTCACAAGGAAGGTAACACTTATTTTTTCCTTTTTCTCCCTTAGAACACAAAAAACACTAATGCATTTGAGAATGTGGTAAAGTTTGGGGGGAGGGCCAAAAAACCTGCTTTCTTGATCTGCAACTTGGCTGGATGTTAAGATGTCTGTGGACATGAATAGCCAGGGGTCTGATAGCAATGAAGAGGACTATGACCCAAATTGTGAGGAGGAAGAAGAGGACGAGGACCCTGGGGACATAGAAGACTATTACGTGGGAGTAGCCAGCGATGTGGAGCAGCAGGGGGCTGATGCCTTTGATCCTGAGGAGTACCAGTTCACCTGCTTGACCTACAAAGAGTCCGAAGGTGCCCTCAATGAGCACATGACCAACTTAGCCTCTGT
This sequence comes from Macroglossus sobrinus, assembly GCA_004027375.1. Classification (NCBI taxonomy): domain Eukaryota; kingdom Metazoa; phylum Chordata; class Mammalia; order Chiroptera; family Pteropodidae; genus Macroglossus; species Macroglossus sobrinus. The sequence goes on from PVKZ01002701.1 coordinate 145,799, forward strand.
CCTAAAGGTGAGCACTGTTGTCAATTCCAAGTGACATCCCCCCAGTTAAATCTGAATATGCACTGTTTCTGGCTAATGTTTCCTCCAGACGACTGAATGGCCCTGTAGCTTGAAACCAAATTTAAGTGTACATTGCATCATTGGGACACATTGGATGCATTTACTTTGTTTTCTAATATATGCATATCTAAGGCCCTCAGATTCCCGGACTGCTAAGGGTTAGAAAGGCGGGTTAGGGTAGATTCAGGAAAGGTAGTCCCAGAAAGATATAGAAGCAGAATTGCATTGATTAGCACTCGTTTCAGAAAACGAGACTTATGAAACTTTATTCAGTAAGAACTAAGCGTTAAAAATCACCATTTTCTACACACCTTTGCGTGAGTGACTGATAACATGTCTTGAGAAGTACCCAGATCCCTGGTTTGCCCTGTTTAATAATCGGTGCCTCTGGGCTAATGAGCTCATTTATTTCACATACTGATGACTAATGTCGAAAGAGATTTTAACGATACCTGTAAGAATGAAGTTCTTAGTTTGTATTTCACTGATTTGGGGGTGTTCATGTGGAAATTTTAAAGAATTAACAAAGTTGGTTATTCCAGCAAGAGTCTTATATTTAACACTTGAACTAGCTTATTATTTTTCAATGTCTTGCACCTCAGGCCAGTTATTGTCTTCACTGTGTACATTTTGTAGTATGCAATACTGCACTAGTACATAGTATACTCACACAGAACACTGTGTACTGTGAATATTTTTATGGTCATTTGGACAATTTCCCAGCATGTTTCTCCTCTAATGTTGGTCATTATGTGAAAATGGGGACATTTCTCTTTACTGTTTTCACTGACCGACCTTTGGGAACTATTATGTGGATTTTGTTGTCTGCCCAATTTCAAGATCGGGCGCACGTGGGCATGATTTCAACCAAATAATTTTCTTCTTGGTGATTAAAGGGCAATAACTAAGGTGTGTCACGTATTATTTCTGTAACAGTTGCTCTACTAGTTTTGGGGTTCTTTTCCTCCAGGTGGTCAGCAAAGGCTGAGACCTTAGATTTAGATCCTCAGGCCTTCATTAGCGATCAGCTAGAAGCTGAAAGCTAGAGCTTTTCTCTGACTCACTTCTGGAAGAATGGAGCCCCTTTGGAACCTCTGGGTTTGGGATTTCTGCACCATAGCAAAGCTGCTGGGACCTCTATTTCCAGGGGGCATTTCCCCAGGAGAAAAGAGGCATCAGGTCTCTTCCTCCTTCACCGTGCACACCTCTCCCTATCCTGGCAATTAGCTTCTTTTGCTTTAATAATATTGTCAGGTTCTGTGTGGTGTTGGTATGTAAAGTTAGAAAAGGAATTGGCAAGTGTGTGGCTTTGCGTTATACAAAGTATCCACTTGACTGAGTTCATCAGGATGTTTTCATCTAAGCTAGGAATTCTCAGTTTGACTTTCCTACCCTATTAGAGACGGCTGAGAGGCCCAGGCACCTGTCTTTCCTCCTTTTTTTTTTTATTGTGGTAAAACATATAGTAAAATTACTGTTTTATATTCTCTTTTCTTATTAGGCTGACATGTGGTCAGCCCCCTGGAAAGCCTCACGCCCTGGAAAGCCCTCCTCACCTTTTGGTACCCTCAGGGACCCTTTAAGTCCAGCTTGTGCTTTCCCTGAGCCAGCCCCCTTGGAACCCCCTAGAGCACAGTGGTTGTACCCGCCTTTGGTCTCAGTGCCCAAATATTACAGCCCACGTGTATTAGTAGATACTACAGTCTTCTGACTGCTCTGTTTTACCTTTTCCACATATTTTTGCATTATCTCTGAATTAGATTGTTACTTCTTGGAGGGCACAAACTGTTTTATACGTTATTTCATCCATTATTCCTATCACAGTGGTTCAGCCGTTGTAGCTATTGAATAATTTCTTGGATACTTGTGGATTTTGTCAAATATTGATGACAGTAGCTGATGTTGTTGGTGTGAGCTAGATTCCTTAGTCCCTGCTGTACATCCTTTTATTTTGTCATGAAAGGGCATTGTGCTGGCCCTCAAAATCCTGAGAAGGAGCCAAAATAACTTGGAACAGAGATGAAGGGCTGAAAAGAGATGGCAGAGAGTCGAAACATAAAGAAAGGGTTTAAGAGAAAATAGGGAAAAGAGGAAAATAATCCATGATAATTTAGATGATGGTAGAAGATATATTTTTTCCCTCTCTCTAGACCTCACTGAGGAGCATGTTAACACCATTTGCTGGGGCTAGACAGGAGTCCTGGGTCTTTTTGTGGGTTGGCTGCATGTAAAGGGACTCAGTCATGTTTTAAGTGGTTCAGAAATTTGACCAAGAGGCTAGGCAGAAATAGCATGGTTAAAAATAAAGAAGGAATCACACATACTCTTCTTCTTTCAGGCTGGCTAAAAACTAGCATTGTTTTTATTTTTGTAATTTTTTTTTTTTTTTGAGTCAGGAGGGAATAATTTAAGTGCTGAGTAGACAGAATGGGGTTCACAGGCACTTTGGCTACTCTGGCTCCCTGTTGCATGCGTCTCCATGAGTGGAGGTCAGAAGTTGTCACCCAGATCACTACTGATTCCCCCGTTAGTCTTGGCGGTGGTTGTACAACTCGGTGGCAAACTGAGATATTTTATTCTTACGTACAGGTTAGGTTCTATTTAACTGGTAGGTCTGTGGTTTAAAATTCTAGTCTCATGAAAAGCTCTGAAAAGCTATCTTAAGTTGGAGGAATGGCTTAAAATTTTCACTGATGCTCATGTCTTTTACGCGTTTTGTGTGTGCTGGCAGTTGCCTCTGTGGATAAGACATAGTCTAGCATAAAGTTAAGCCTTTTATTGCTTCTTAGGAATAAAATTTTCCTAAATAGGAAAAAAATCTCAATTTTCTGGGACACTGGGCTTTTGGTGTCATGAGGGCACGTGGTGTGAGAGGGTGACTTTCTGTGTGTGTTCTGGGACTAGTCCGTGAGTAAGATCATTGGGAAAGAAAAATACCCCCAAAATCAGATCAAGGGCTGAGGGTAGACAACAGAGAAAATGCTTATCTGTTATTGGAGGAGACTACATAGATGTAATAGTCCTGAAAGATGAGATGATTGCCAAGAAAAGTATTGTGTCGTAGGAGGGGGAAAACCTGTGACAAATATTTTTAGTGATCATATATGAGTCTTGAAAGAAAACAGTTACCTTTCTTATACGCCACATTTATTTTTATATGAAACTTACACAAAGATGATTTTATTATCGTTAATAGAGGAGAGAGGCCCTTTCCAGTAATAACGGGCATTTTTCTTTGCAATTTGTGTAGTAGTTAGCCAAGAAGAATTTTGTCATTTAGTGAATTCTGTTAGCACTGTTCCATGAAGCTCATGAGGCCTTTGCTTATCAAGCTGCTCGGAATGGATACCAAGGTAGAGCCCCAGGCAGAGCCCAGGCAGCTTTTGCTGGTGATGGGCCAGAAGCCTCGACCACACCCAGCACTCCTCTCTGCAGCATTTAGGGTGTGGGCAGGAGCCCTGGAATGTTGTTCAGGGCCCTACCCAATTGCTTATTAAGAAAGGAGAAGAAATAGTTCACTTTGGGCTAGATTTCGTCCGTGGAGCTACAGTGAGCTCTCTGAGCTTTGTGTTGACAGGAGAACCTGGAAGGTGTATAGAGGGGCAGAGCAGGTAACAAGTTCAGACTCCACAAGCAGTGGGTAGGAACGTTACCTTCTGGGCTGGAGTGGGAGACTAAGAAGTATGTGTAAAAAGGAAGAAGACGTGGAGGATCGTGAGTGCAATCTGAAGTGTCATCACCATCAGAAGGAAGGAACAGATTTTTAAACATCAGCGCTGAACTGCGCTGCTCACTTCTCAAGCCTGGCATTCCCCAGATAGGATGGGGGAAATTAGCTCGTTATTTTAAGTGTTTTTACTACAGTTCCTCTTGCTTTATGAATTGCTGTATTAACTGTAGTAGAGCTGGGAAAATGTTCCCTGGAACACTATTGTGCCACCCTCTTCCTTGAATTTGTTTTAAAATCTAGTGTTTGTTATTCAGCAAAATGTGGCTGGAAAATGCCTTAAGAGTCTTCTGTGGATCATTTTCTGCTTTGTGGATGAATCATAATGAGTTTGCAGTGCTTCTGACTCTTAAGTGCACACGTCTTTATAGTCCCGTGTTCAAAACAACCTGGTTTCTATGCATTTGTCACTTGTAACATGAGCAGTTGATGTTCTTAATACTAAATACCTTATATTTAGTCTTTCTCTTAAGCGGCACCAAGTTTTTGTATAATATCTGGCAAAGACTGTCATTTTATTCATTAAATTAACTTTTTTAAGTCCTGATGTAGCTGAATTTTAAGACCATTTTATTTTTATTTATATGTTTATAATAAACTAAGTAGTGTTTGTTTTTTGTTACTCTTCATGGGAGAGTATATTTAAGCTGAGCATAGTAACACTTGAGTGTTTATGTGCTGAGCAGCCGTCTGATTTCTATTTTTATGACCTGATGTCAAGTTTCTTTGCATGCCTATATCTCAGTAGAATCTAGATTAAATTGCTGTGTTTTAGTGGGTGTGTTGACATACTTCATGATAATTAGTGTGGAATTCTGATGTGTGTTTTACTGCTGTATAAATTTATTTTTTAAAGGGAGATGAAAAATGTTCAGAGTGACATTGAGAATTGCCTAACTTCAATTAGTGCTAAAGTTGTCCCTGTCTCGCCAGCTTAGAAAGGTTATTGTCATCATTGACTGCTCACTGTGTACTTGGCACCACATACAACATGCTCACCGCCTTCCAGAAAAGCACTCTTCATCACATTCAAGGCCAGCTTTCATTCTGGTCTTTTTGTTGTGCCTTCACACTACCTAAGCAACCTTGTAAACCGTGTGTGATCAAGGGGTGATTCTCATCACACACTTGTGTCGTTACCCTGAATTTATATTGTTGTTTTTAATTTTTTACTACAGTGTTAAAGACTATCATTCATAAGTCCATTAACCTAAAATAAACATTTTCTTTCTTTCTATCCTCCAGGTAGTGTCCATATTTATGTACAATATTACTGTGTTGCAGTGCCTTCCTTCATTCATGCAGTATTTACTGAGCACCTACTATGTGCCAGGTACTAGAAAAATAACTGTGAACAAAATAGACAGAAATTCCTATCCTGGCTGACATTACATTCTAGTAATCATTGTGTACACGTATTTTCATGTTTATTTGAAACGTTTCCCTGTTTTTACTTCATCCTTATAAGTTATCTTAAATGGCTGTACAGCATACCAGCTTGTTCTTGAACCGTCATTTGCTCCAGCTGTCCTCATTGGGCATTTAGATGAGTACTTATATGTTATAGTTGTTGGGGACTGGTTATATGGCTGTGAACATTTTCATGGATGTGGCCTTTGTGTCTGTTGGGACTTGGCAGGAGCCTCGGCTGGTAATTAGACGATTGGATTCTGGTCTCTTTTCTGCCATTTACTATAACGTGACCTTGAGCAAGTTTCTCAACATCTCTGCACTTCAGTCTTCTCATTATAGAATAATGATAAAAATACCGCCGTCACAGCAATGAATGGGATAATGCATGTCAAGTGCCTGGCACACAGGTGTTCAGATGCCTCGTCGTGGTGGAGGCAGGGCAGGAGCAAAGGAATGAGAATGTTGCTTTCACGGGTTTGCTGTGGTTCCTTAAAACACTTTCTGAGAATTGAGTCGCCGGAGCCACGTGGAGGAAGGTTCTGGGTGACGTATTGCTGACTGATGTCTCTGAGTGTGCATATAGTAGTTGGATTATAGAGTTTGGATTGTTTTACCTTCCGAGTCTCTGCTGCCCTTCTCTTGGGTCCTATTGATAAGAAAAGTAAAAATAATGTAGAATTAATTTTGAATTGGGACCAGGAGAAAGGATGGAGGGTAATATGGCTAGTTTGTTGTTCCTGCATTTCTGGTTGACAACTGTGTTTGGTCTTGTGCCTTCATTGACAACAGTACTTATTGAAGTGTTGAGTTGATTTTTGGGGTTCTTTTTATTGAGACTTCCCCCCTTTAACTTTTGCTCTGTCCCAATCAATCTCTCTCTCTCCTCACCTCTCTCTCCCGCTCCCTCCCTCCCTCTCCACCTCTGCCCCTGCTACTCTAGGAAAAATTTGAAGGGTTAGATTTCTCTGCTCTACAGAGGGAAGAGTTGTAGGAAAGATTTGAGAAAGGTACAAAGTGAGACAGCAGAAAGTTTTCATCTAGAAATGTGTCTGCCCTATGGCTTGATGACTTAAATGTGATTGTAGTTTATGTAATGTTCTCTTTTCTTTGTACTATCACAACCTTTATAAACACACAATGGTTTTATGTGCTAACCACAGGTTATCAGCCATAAATAGAGCAAAATACAGGCAGGATAAGAGAGAGGTTTGTTTGGAGATTTTAACAGGAGAACAGAGCTGTTCTTACGATCGTCAGCAAAGAGTGGTCTCTGTATCTGGGAAAGTTGTTCTCTTTGACTAACAGTTTCTTTCTTGGCCAGTCATGCTCAACACACTCTCATTTATCTCTTATTTTAGGATTTTAAATTTTAGGCTTTTAGTGTCTTCAATGCTCTCACCATCATTTTCCAGAGTCTATAGATAGAGCCTTGCCTCTGTTTACAATACATAACTCCAATGCCATCAGACTTAGCTTCCTAGGTTTTCTGTCTTAATGGATGATACCACCATTTAAGTTGGAAACTGAAGATTTACCCTTGACTCCCTTCTCCCATGAAGCCCTCATTGGTGGAGTTGGGCATTCTTGTCTCTCTACCACTGTTTGCGTGTTTCTTGGTACTTGCATTGATTGGAAACTTGCTGTTTGTAAACCAGGGCTTGAACTTACTAAGGTAGAAGTCCACATTTTTTTTTCTTTGCCTAATAGCGCCTAGCAAAAATGCCTGCTCATGTTTTGTTCTCAGTAAACGCTGCTTGTTGTTGATCTGATTGTGTAAGCCCTGTCAATAAATGTGAAAGTTGAGAATTAACCCCAAAGCTCTATTTCTGTGTGTTCCCATTTTCAAATAGAGGACAAGCTTCTCAAAGGGCTTCTACGAAGCTAGGCTGATTTCTGAGTAGAGAGAGGATATACCTAATGGATATGTGGTTCCCAGTTTGTGTGTGTGTCAGAATTAGTTTTGGCAATTCCAATGCAGAAGCCTGAACTTCATGCAGACTTAATAAAATAGAATCTTCAGAGGTGAGGCGAGGTACTTTACATTATTTTCATGTGGAAGTACAAAAAAACTGTGGAATGATGCAGGTTATCGAAGTGAGGAGAGCGGAGTTCGTCCTTTCTTCGGCGGCTGAAAGCGTGTGCCCAACACTCAGGGTACCGGTTTGTCACCAGAGCGGGAGTAGGACATTATCCACTGCCCAGCCGCACTCTCAGGTTGGATAGGTTTCCCATGATATTTTTGACGCCTCAATGTTAACTTCACATTTTATTGATTGCCGAGATAAACGTGGGTTTCTATGTCCAAGTTGATAACGAGTAGCTGTAAAAATGGCTAATAGTATCTGCAATCATAAATACAATGTGAATGTTTTGAAAGTCTTGAATTTTATGACACTGTCGTAGAGCACATGGAATCTTTATTCAACATTGGTTTCTGCTTCAAGATGGTTGGCTACACTCATCTTGACACCTTTGTACCCCCTCCATTTGTTTTAGTTCGTTTCGTATTCAGATGTTGTTAGCAGTTGTATTTGTAACAGCCAAAAACTGGAAACCACCCAAATATCCACAAACAGACGAATGGACAAACAGTGGTATGTCAGTAGAAGAACATACCTCTCAACAGTACAGAAAGAATGAACTACTCACATAAGCATCGTTGATGAATCTCAAACTAACAATGCTGCATAAGGGATCGCAGGAGGGAGCAAAGAGATTTCAATCATCAAATTCTAGAAAATGCCAGCTAATTTGTTGTAAAGTAAATCGATGGTCACCTGGAGAGCTGGGGAAGCGGGGAGAAATTATTAAAGAGCATGAGATAAATATGGGGTGCTCCTCCACGTTTAGATATGAAAGTAATGGTATATACATGTTATAATAACAAAGAACAGATTGGGGGCTATCATGGGTGTCGGGTCATTGCACGTGGGAGCCAGTTTGTCCAGCAGATCTTTGAAGAGGCGGTGAGCTCTGACTGGCAAAGGCTAGAAGAGATAAGTGTGCTGCAGATGGGGAGATGAATAAAAGGTTTGTATGTAGAATAGTCAACCCGGCCCCCACTTTGGTCTAGGCAAAATAATCTGATTATTTTTATGAACTAGAATAACCGGGGGAGAAATAGGGCTCTTGGGGAATATGAGATTTGGATGATCTCGTTGGTCGTTTGAGGGGCTCTTGAGTCTTGAGTAATAGCTCCCTTCAGTTAATCTCCTAAAGAAAAGCCTGTCAGGTGACAGCCTCTGTCCATGTACACAGAGTTAAGATTCTTTTCCCTGACACACACACACACCCCTCCCCCCACTTATAAAAATTGTAATCTTCACCTAAAATGAACCATTTTAAAGTATACAGGCCAGTGGTATTTAGTACATTCATTCACTTTGTTGTGTAACCACCATTTTCATCTAGTTCTAAAACATTTTCATTACCCCCCAAAAATCCTGGTGCCCATTTAGCATTTATTCTCCACTCCTCTCAGCCCCTGGCAACCAATCTTTCTGTCTCTATGGATTTACTTATTCTACGTATGTCATGTAATTCATGCGCTGTATGACCTTTTCCATTTAGTTGCTTTCATTTAGCATAATGTTTTTGAGGTTTATCCAAGTTGTAGCATGTATTGGTATTTTGTGTGTGTGTGTGTGTGTGTGTGTGTGTGTGTGTGTGTGTGTGTGTAAGAGACCCTTCATTTTTTAATGCGACTGGCTAACCAAGAATCACCAGACATTTGAGGAAAATCTACAGAATGAAAGAGAAAGAGACCAGTAGATAATTTGCTTGTTTTTAAAAACACACTGTTTAGCATTTACCAAGATATTCAAGATTCGGCATACATAAAATAATCAGATGCCATTAGGAAGAAACAATCAAAATAAAAAGAACTCGAGATAAATTATGGGTTTGCAAAGTTAAAAAAGATTCCATAGACAAATCAGAAGATAAAATCAAGAAGATCTCTCAATATCAAGCCAAAATACAGGCAAAAAAAAAAAAAAAAAAAAAAAAAAAAAAAAAAAAAAAAAAAAAAAAAAAAAAAAAAAAAAAGAAAAAAGATATAGAGGATCAATCTAGAGATCTAACATCTAGAATTTCTGGGAAATGAGAACAAAAAATTGGAAGGAGGAAAATACTGAAAAGTATAAGAAGAAAATTACCAGACACTGAATAGAAAAGCTGTCTTCATAGTAGCGAAAGGGTCGACCCATTGCTAGACTTGCCACTGTTATAGTTCAGAAAAACAGGGATAGACTGGAAAACCTTAAAATTTTTCATAAAGAGATACCAGGTCTTCTAAAAGAAATGGGAACCAGATGTCTCATCAGCCACAGTGACAACCAGAAGACAGTACAGCCACAGTCTTCAAAGTCCTCAAGGAAAATGGTTTTGAGTCTAGAGTTCCATCACTGAAGAAATTTGCTTCTCTTGTACTTTTTCTGATGATGTTACTTGCAGATGAAAATCAAAAAAGGGGAAGATAAAGAATGCAAGAAATGTCCAAACTGATGTAATAAACCAGGAAATTCTCAAGATGTCACCTACACAACAAGCCTACAAAGCAGCCTACATTTGAACAGAATTTTGGTGGGATTCAAGAAAACTTTCTTCAGGACTAGGAATGGGGTAGATTCCAAGCAACAGGTAGAATGAAGAAGCTAGAAGATAGTTGGGATTCGGTGAAGAAACAAACCATAGAACTCTTTCTAAGGGGTGAGGGAATTCTCGCCGCACAAGTATGAGTCATTGGCGGCAACTAAATAAAGATCATGTATTCGCGCCTAATGTATGAACACTCCTTTGGCCCATGGGCAGTAACGTGGGAAACACAGGACGGAAAAATGCAATTCTGGATCTGTAAACAATGATATCTTAAAAGTTACAAAGGTAACTGATAGAGGAACTGAAAAGTGATTTAAACATTAAACAGTTGGTCTGGGAAGGGGGAGGAAGGGAGTGTTTTAAGTACACTAAATCTGGTAAAGAACTGGGCTTGTTCAATGCTGAACAACCTAGACCCTAGACAAGTGACTGGTAGAGATTTCTCCTGCATAGGAAGACTGGGGGATGGGGCAGAGGTAGGGGGTATGTGTGGGGGCTGCTGTTCTTTTTAATCAAAGTGCTCTTTACAAACCATTTTATTCTTTGTTCATTGGCAGTTGGGTTAGGTTAAGAATTTTTTACTTCCCAATAAACAAGTATTGCCTGTTGTCTTCTGTTGTTTTAACTTTTAGGTAGATGCTGAGAGAGATGTGGGGGAAAATAGTTTAACCTCTACCATAAAATAACTTAAAGATTTTTTCGCTTTTAGTTTCTGCCCCCTGCATTTTTAGAATGGTGAAAGGAGGTGTAAATAAATAAACCTTTCCTACTTCTATTTCATATTTTTCTGATATATCTACTAAAAGTATCACTTTGATTATCTTGCTGTTTCGATAAACTCCAGACTACAGCCTGCACTCCTTCCTAGTGCTCCTCTCCGTGACCCACGTTTGATTTTTGCTTCCTCAAACCTTTCAGCATCTCTGCCCTCCCTGCACCCCTCAGAAGACTGCTTGGCCCTCCATCTTTTTTTTTTTTTTTTTTAACCTTCCTTCGGGGAACTGTGTCTGGCCTCTTCCTGAATCCCCTGAGGACTTAGAAGACCTTGGCGCATGCCTGGGCTGTGGAGGAGGATGTGGATGTGCAGTGACTTGAGACTAGACTGCTGGACACAAGCAGAGGGTAGTGTTAGCACATAGGACCTCGTACTGGCACAGGGATTGTTCCAGGTGCTTAGGTATGGCAGAGAAGGAAATGTAAAAAAAAAAATCACCACCCTCAAGGAGTTGCCATTCTGGTGGAGTTTTACATAAACAGGTTATAAAAATCATATGTGTTTTGAGCATAGCCAAGGACAGCAGTTATAGCTCTGACTTTGAAACACGCTTTTGGAGTCTGGCTTTGTCAGTAAGATGTGGTAGCCTCTGATGAGTCCTCTGGAGAAGCGTGGGACCTGAGTGGTCCTGCCTAGATGGTATTTTATATATTCTCTCCTTTGCCTCTTCACAGTAGCAGTCGCTAGAAGGGATAGCATTGTTTGAAATCGTGTTTGGACAAGATGGGTTTGTGGCTGTGGGAACATGATAGGAGACTTGACTTTTAGTCCTACTATGTGCATATCATAGTAGGAGTTGGATATCAACTCCTATCTGCATTTCTTTTGGTTGTGGTTTCTGGACATGACCTTGGTTTGCAGAAATGGTGGTCATCCTGCCTATATGGCATTCCTTGAAAAACTGTTAGAATTCTAGAAGGGGCTGTAACCAGCCTTGTATTCTAAGTACTTCCCAGAGGCTTTTCACTGAAATGCACCTAAAAGATATGCCGGCTGGGATTTACTTCGCGGTGATCTAGAATATTGGGGATAGGTGAGGTACAGATGCAGTGGGCCTGGCCCTGAGTTGATGTTGGAGCTCAGTGACTGGTACATGGGTTTCATTACACTCTTCATTGTTCTAGATGCTTGGAATGTTTCATAATTTAAAAAGTATACTCGTGGTCAAGGAATGATAACTTTTATATTTTTGCTTTATTTTATTTTGCATAAAAAACTATTGTAGTAAGGTCTTTGAGATTTTTTGATACTGATGTTAATGATTAGAGAGTGTAGCAGGACTGAATTAAGGTTAGATTGGAGAGGAATTTTCAAATTTGTGTTAAACAGATTTTTGTGAAGCGTATACAACAGTGGGTGCCTTGATTACAAGTCAGCCCTCCCTCCATGGAGACCTTTATAGAAACAAATGAAAGAAAACGGAGCTATGATTAGGTGCCAGAGAGCTGACCTTTTCGAGGCTGAGAGTATGTGGGTGTGGAGTTTGGGAGAAGCGAAGGCCTACCATTTAAATGAGACGTTAGGGGTGAGCCTGGCTTCAAGTCAGAGGCCCTCAGACCCCACTGCCACCACCACTGCTGCTGATTTGGCTCCATTTTAGGCTGGTGTCCATCTACTCCTTTGTCTCGGTGCTTTGACCTTGTTTCTTCTTCTTGTCCCTTCAGTACGCCTCACGCCAACCTCAAGACCTGAGTCCATCCATCTTGATCTCATTAGGCTAGTTTTCGTATAGCACGTCCCTTTCAACCCCTGGCGCAGAAGCTGGCCCACAGTTCACTCCTCTCCTTCATCTCTGCTGCGTAGTGAATGACCACTAGTGTAGTATGTCACTGGACCACAAAGTGGCTTATCACAGGCTGAGGCATGGAGACCTATGCGTGTAGCCTTAAAAGATTTCAGGCAGTTGGCAAGTAAGAATTCGAAATAAAAATTGAAACTACCACCTGTATTTTTTCAGGCCGTTGATGCTCACTGCCATCAGCTGCATCCTCCCTATGGCACTGGTAAGTGTGGGAAGGGCTGGTGACAGTTTTGGTGGGCTGCTGGATTTCTTTTTTCTGGGGGAAAAAAATCTGTTTGCAAGCTGTGTTGTTAACTTGTCCCCGAGGGCTGGACAGTGTTAACCAGCTATAGGAGACTAAAAAGAGGGAGAAGCAACTGACCATGCTCATGGGTTTCCTTGGGGAACTGTTGTCAGCAGAGGCTGTTCAGTTTGTGCCTTGATCTTTACATAAAATTAGCATGTTCTGTGCATTATTTTGAGTAATAAACATACACTATCCAAGTGCTCTGGGATGTCAAGTAACAACCGTTAAATTTCCTGAAATTCTTAAAACATTTTTCTTCCAAGATAGATGTTGTCTGTGTAGTAGAGGAGGTCCAAACGTCGTGTGTACTTATATTTCCTTCAGCAGCGGGAATGATCTGCTTCTGGTATTTTAAGTTTTTTATGGTCAGGGGATCGAGAAATGTTTGTTCTAATGATTAATATAAATTTTTGGTAGAGACTTGAAATTTTGGGGGGTGGGTGGGTAAAGTTTTGGTGGAAACCAGGAAAGAAATTTGTGGCTTATTTACTGACAGACTTCAGGTGGAGTGGGGGACCTGTGGTTTGAAAAGTTATTTTACCACCGCCTGCTTTCTGCTTAGGGACCTGGTGGAGAAAAAACATGATAACGTTGAAACAGAGCAGGGCAGCAGGTCACAGAATTGCTAAAGTATGAACTGATAGCCAAGGTGCTACTGGAGTTGCCTTCTACAAGCTTCTGAAATCCTGCAGCCATCTCCCCGTAACGAGTGGCTCAGAAGCCACACAGATTCTGAAGTTTTACTTTACCAAAGTGGTTTCCATTCCAAGCTGACAGTTTGGTGTTTACACTATTTCATTTCTCTGGTCTCTGAAGCCCTTAGATCATAGAAGAAAAGGCCTCTGGGATAGCTCATGAAATGCTGAGGAGGTGGGCTTGAGCGCTGTTAACCATGTCAGGAGCTACTTGCTGGTGACAGTGGCTAAAGCATTCATGCACATTTAGCATCCTTGGCCCACATCCTGGATTTCCCCTGGTCTCCACCCCCACCTTCCCAAGCCCGACTTAGGAAACAGGGATAGAACTGTGTGGCACATTTACTACATTCTTTATTTAAAAACAAAACCAAAAAACGGTCTCCTTTAGATATCTCTGCACAGGTGGTAACTGCTGAACAGTTTTTGAAGGCCTGCGTCAGGGAAATATCTTTTAAGTGTCTGTCCCAAGCAGACCGTAGAGGATGACATAAGATGTTTTTCATGCCACCTTTGATCAGTAGCAAGTCCTTTTTGGCATGCATGTAGCCGTTTCCCGGAATAAAGATCTAGAAACATCTGAGGGTGTTGAGATTATAAATGCAATGGGAAAACAAAGCCAGATTGGATTGGTAATGCAGAGCAGTGTCTGGGGCAAATGACAAGTGATCCCACAGTCCTTTGAAGCTGGAAGGAAAGCTTTCCCAGAGGCTTCCGACCCGTGGTGAGTCAGGTTTGAGGGCACAGGGAAAGAGGGGAAAAGGACTTGGAAGATAAGCTGTGCTTGGCCTCTGCAGTGACCCCATCGTCGACTCTGAAAGCTTTCTCTGTACTGCCAGAGAAGGGGGCACTCTTCAGCCTCTGATGAGCTTTATACCACTACTCACCTTCCCTTTCCCAGCTTGATCAGTCTCACTTCTTTCCCCATCTCCCAGAAGTGAGAGAGGACTTGTCGTCTTTGGGGCTTATGGTTACACTGACCAAGGCGTAGGCACAACGTGACTTCTCAGATGTAGGCCAGGGAGTGAAAGAAGGCAGGCCTGAGCTGTGCCTTGTGGAACTGTTGTGAAGTCGTCGGCATTATGGACACATGGAGAAGTTTCACCTATTTATGTTAAAATTTGTGTTGTATAATCATTCAACCCTGTCAAAACTATGGGAAAAAAACTCTTAAGTTTTTTCTTTTGAGGAGTAAGTAAAAAGTCAGAGTGAACTATTTCAATGTAGTAGTGTAAGGGTCAGTCCTCTGTTTACTGTGACATTCATTTGTGCAAGTTATTGCCAGTGAATTAAATTTGGCCAGCTTTCCCCCTTGACTTCTGTTATGAAAAATTTAAAGCACACAAAGAAATTTAAAGAATTGTACAGTGAGCCTCTATAGACCTGTCATCTAGATTATATAATTTCTAACCTTTTGTTACATTTGCTTGGTCATTTATCTGTCAGTCAGTTTTTATTTTTACATAGCTTTATAGGAGTATTATTTACATTTCATTAAATTCACTCTTTTTAAAGTGTACCATTAGATGAGTTTTAGTAAATTTCTACAACTGTGCGGCCATCACCACAATTCGAGTTATAGAACATGCTCATCACTCATAGAGTTCCCTTGTGGCCATTTGTAGTCAGTCTTCACTCCTAGCCCAGACAACTACTGATCATTTTTCTGTCTCTGTAGTTTTACCTTTTCTAGAAATTTCATATAAATGGAAATATACAATATGTAGTCTTTTGTGTCTGGCTGCTTTTCACTTAGCATAATGTTTTTGAGGTTCATCCATGTCGTATCATGTCAGTAGTGCCTTGCTTTTTATCGCTGAATAATGTTATTTCATTGTATGGATATATACCACACTTTGTTTATTCATTCATTGGTTGGTGGACATTGGGTTGTTTCCAGTTTTTGGCTGTTATGAAATATGCTGCTATGACTGTTCATGTCCAGGGCTTTATATGGACATGTGTTTCCATTTCTCTTGGATAGGTATCTAGGAGTGGGATTGCTAGGTCAGATAGTAAGTTTAAGAAATTGCCAAACTGTTTGCCAAGGTGACTCAGCTATTTTCCTTCCCACCAGCATTATAGAAAAGTTCCAGTTTTTCCACAGTCTTGCTAGCACTTGCTATGGTCAGTCTTTTAGATTATAATCATTCTAGTGAGTATATGTGGTATCTTGTGTTAATTTTCATTTCCCTAATGACTAATGATATTGGGTCTTGTGTTTATTTGCTTCTGTTTGCTGAAGCATCCAAACCTTTGCCCATTTTTAAAAATTGGGTTGTCTTACTATGGAGTTGCGAGATATATATTCTGAATTAACTATTTTGTCGATTACATGTTGAAGTAATACTTTAGATGTTTTGGCTTAAATAAAAATATATTATTAAAATACATTTCACCTGTTTAAAATTTTAGTTTAGTTTTCATTTGTTCACTGCCTCATAGAAATACATTTGATTTTTATATATTGATTTTATATTTTGTTATTTTACTACATTTTAAAATTAGTTTTAGAAGTAGTTTTGTAGATTCTTTTAGGATTTTTTGCATAAACAGTCATTTTATCTAGGAATAGAGACCGATCTGTTTTTTCTTTTCTAATCTTTTATCTTTTATGCCTTTTTCTTTTTCCTTGCCCTATTGCCCTGGCGAGGGCCTCCAATATAATGTGAAATAGGTGGTGAGAGTGGTCATCCATGCCATTTTTTGGTCTTAGCATTCATTGTTTCATCATTGAGTATAATATTTTTCTTTGCTGACCTATATTCAGGCAGTTCACTTCATTCCTAATTTGTTAAGACTTTTTATCTTGAATAAATATTGAATTTTGTCAAATGGATTTTCTGCATCTACTGAAGTAATCATTTGTTTTTTCTTCCTTTATTTTGTTAGGTGGGTGAATTACTTTTAGCATTTTCAGTGTTAAATGACCCTTTCATTCCTGCTGTACCGGAGACCTGCGATAAACCTCACTTGATTATGATCCATTGTCCTCTCTCTATATTGCTGGATTTAATTTACTAAACTGTCTGGGTTGGGTTTTGTGTCTATGTTCATAAGAGATATTGATCTATAATATTTTCTTTTTATATTTAGTCAGATTTTGTGTCAGGGTTATGTTAGCCTCATAAAATGACTTTGGGAGAAGTATACCTTCGTCATCTAGTTTTCAAAAGTGTTTTTGTAAGATTAGTGTTGATAGAATTCACCAGTAAAAAATTCTGGGTTTGAAATGTTGTGAGAGAAGCTTTGATAATGAATTCAATGTCTTTGATAGACACAGAGCTGTTCAGTTTTTCTTTTTAATTTTGTGTCAGTTTTGGTAAGTATTTTTCAAAGAGTTTGTCAATGTCATCTAAAACAGCGGTCTCCAATCTTTTTGGCACTAGGGACTGGTGCTCCTATAAGAATCTAATGCGTGTACTGCATACTTGAAACTAATTTAAATAAATAAATTTATGTATTTTTTAAAAATAATCTAATGCCTGATGATCTGAGGTGGAGCTGAGGCAGTGATGCTAGCGCTGGGGAGCGGCTGCAGATACAGATGAAGCTTCTCTTGCTTGCCCACTGCTCACCTCCTGCTGTGTGGCCTGGTTCCTAGCAGTCCATGGCCTGGGGGTTGGGGACCTCTGATCTAAGATATCAAATTTATTAGAATTAGATTATTCATAATATTACCTTATTTTCCTTTTAACATCTAGAAGATGTGTAGGGATAGTTTCTCTTTCACACTCTTGTTATTGGTAACTTGTATTCTCTTTTTTTCTTAATTGCTCTAGCTAAATTTTTTTTTATCAACTTTTTTGATCTTTTTAAAGAATCAGCTTTTGGACTGTGTTATTTTTCACTATTAGGTTTGGATTTTATTTATGGTTTTATCTTTATTATTTTCTTTTCACTTGCTTTTAGTTGTCTTTTTCTGGCTTTTTAAGGTGGGCCCTTATGTCATTGGTTTTTGGACCTTTTCTAATACAAACATTTACAGTTGTAAATTTTCCTCTAGGCATTATGTCAGCTGCATCTAACCTTTATTATGTGGCATTTTCATTATCATTTTCTTCAAAACATTTTCTAATTTCTCTTGTGATTTCTTCTTTGACACACAGGTTTTATACAGAAGTATGTTCTTTAATTTCCAATTATTTGCTACAAAAAAGGGCATTCTTGGTAGAGAACAGTTAGGGAGGCACATGGGGATGTTGGAATCACTGAGTGTATTGCTGGACTTTTGGGAGCGGTGGTTCAGTGGTAGATCTTTTTGACTCTTTTACTCAGGGCTTTAAGGTTTGTCTTATTGGTGCCGGAGAGCAGTGATGGGTTTTTAACAGGGTGGGGTCTGATCCCGGCAAGATGTAAGTGCTCTGTAAAAATTAGCTGTAATTGTACTATTATATCAGGGCTTCAGAAAGCTCATCCTGAGGATGATGGAGTGGAGGGGTACAGACAATATACAGGCATGTAAATCTAAGGTGCCTTTCTATCGTCCAGGTGATAAGTGAGGCTCTTCTGATGTGAGTGCTTAGGGGAGGCAGGCCTGAGATTGGGCAGTGGAGTGGTGATGGTGGGGGAGATTGGAATGGTAGGGAGGAGTGAGACGAAAGGCCAAGGGTTCTAGTGTGGGGGGTGTGAGAGTGGTGCCCCAAGTGCCAGGTGGGCAAACAGAAGGAAGAACACGTATAGAGTACAGGTATACCTTGGAGATACTGTGGCTTTGGTTTCAGATACCGCAGTAAAATGAGTATTGTAGTACAGTGAGTCACAACTTTTTTATTTTCCCGGTGCATATAAAAGTTACGTTGACACTATATTAAGTGTGCAATAGCATTATGTCTTTTAAAAACTATATGTGCATACCTTAATTAAAAAATACTTTATTGCTAAAGAAACATCAACCATCATCTGAAAGATGGCACCGATAGACTTGCTTGACATAGAGTTGCCACAGACCTTCAGTGTGTGAGAAACGCAGTGTCTGCACAGCACCATAAAACAGGACATGCCTGTACCCAAACAGGTGCTGCAGCAAAGTCATCACAGAGACCAAAAGGACTATTAGGGAGAGAGAATGTAAATGTCAGATCCTTTCAACAAGATAAGATATAAAAAATGTTTGTTGAATTTAGCAAAGAGAGTTTATATTGCCTGGTGTATATGTATAAAGAATACCTTGGGATGTCCACTGTCAGCAGTTCCAAATCGATTACAATTTAGCAGTTGAATCAACATCTTGTCAAATTATGAACCAGATTGAATTAAATAAAATCTCTGGATTTTGGGTTTCTGCTTTTGGCATGTGCATTAAATTTTCTAAAGTATTATATATAAATTATCAAGTATGACTCTTGAGAATGGAATTAAGATGTAGTTTAACATGATGGGGGGGCTTGGGGGGAGATAGGAAAACAGCTTATCTTTGCTATTGAGAGTCTTTGTTCAAATTCACTTTAACTGTCCCTGACTCATGGTGTGAAAGTCCAAAGTGGCTGTTGGAGACAGGTCCCACCAGCTTGGAGTTTGCAATGTAGACGAGGGTGAGAGTACAGGCCTGCTGGAAAAGTGACTCATTCCTCTTTGGCCCCTGAGATGGAGAAAATGGTAGGCTCTATGATTCTGTTTCTTTGAGAAAAGGCTCAGATTAATCTGTAATTACCTTGGGGCTACACATTTTTATAGAAGAAACTTTCTGGTTCTTAGTTTCTAGTCTTTTCCTCAATTAATGTTCCAGAAGTAGAAAAAGGACTCAGATAAATAAGACTTGTGATCTTATTACACGTTAATCTAATATAACTGCAAATTTAACTTAAACGTGACCTGGCCGTATGCATTCCTTCCTAAGTCATTAGTCTGTTTTGGCTTTCAGTGGTGTGTGACCACACTGGACCCATTCTCCTTTTGGAAAAGGTTTAGCTTTTTCATTATAAGTCCTTCTTGATGATACAGTTGACCCTTGAACAATGCGGGGGTTAGGGGCACAGACCTCCACACAGTCAGAAACCCGAGTCTAATAACTACACTCGGCACTCTCTGCACGCTTGGGTTCCCAGCCTCGGAATTGACCCTTGAACCGCGCAGGTCTGAACTGGACAGGTCATTTGAAAAACCCCCGCATGTAAGAGAACCCATGCAGTTCAAACCTGTGTATAATCCTGATACTAACAGGTTATTAATTTCTGGATCAAAACAGACCAGCAAGCGTTCGTTTTGATTCTGCCAAAAGGTTCTTTTCTCCATAGTTGAACACAGACAGGAGAGCGGAAGGCACTCCCCAATTGTGAAGTGTCGACTCTCGTAGGTGCAGAATGATTGCTGCGCTCGTTAAACATTGCAGTAGTGGTGTGCCTACTCAGGAACTTTGTTCACGAGAGAGCTCAGCTGTTTCCACTCTGAGAAAGACAGGCTCTTACCTTTAATGGATAAACATCATCCAGTGTTCGTCCTGGTCTGCCTGCTGAAGGGGGCTTAAGCAGTGGCCACTCCCCCACCCCGCTTTCTGCCCTGAAATCAGCAGAGGTCGCGTCCTCTGAGACTGCTGGGGGAGGTGTGGGGGGTGCAGCCAGTTTTCTCTTGTGACCCAGATCAGGAAGGGGGTGGCTTTCTCAGTACTCTTCCTCCACCCTGTGCTTTTGCTCAGAGCCTGACTTCCCTACAGATCTCCCTCGGTGTCCGTTACTGGGCGAGGTGCAGTCACACTGCCTTTGCTTAAGTTAATGGTCTCAGAATTCCTTCATGTCTCTGTGCTCCACATGGGTGTGACATGGGCTATTCCCACACCCCCATCTGTGGGGTGTGGGCTGCACAAGGCTAGTGGGAGGTGCGTACAGCTGGCATGCACACCTACCACCTTGCTTATGTTGGTATTTCTTCACTGTTGGCACCAAAAGAATAGATTCACATCTCTCAACTGTCAGTTTCATAAACTGTTAGATGCGTCCTCTCTTCACATTTGTTCTCACCAAAACTCAGCTCCGCTGGGATGTTCTGGGTTTGTCATTAGTGGACTTTTCTGGTCATCGATAAAACTTTCGACACAGGGCCGTGTTGTTTTCCGTAGGTGTGCTGCACCTGGTGTGCAAATCCTGAGGCTTTGTTGCTACTCTTAGTGCTGTTGAGATCAAGTGATCAGACCAGGATAGTGTTCAAATTCTGCTTCTTCGGGAAGGTCACATTCTATTCTGAAAATGTACAGATTAAAGATGTGATGTAATTTAGTGACCGGCATGTATTTAGTGGCCATTCCCGTCCCAGGTTCTGTGTGTCTGTGAGAGGCAACCTGGCTCCCCACTCTGAGCTTAGAGGCTTCACCTGAGCCATCTGCGGTGACCTGGGGAGGTGGCCAGGACTCTGCATGACTCACTGCCTTCGATAGGACCCGGTAGCCACTGCATGGTGGGACATGTAGAAGTTCAGACGGAAGGCAGTGCGTGCAGGGCTGACTGGGCCCCATTTGGGTAAGACGGTAGAAAAGTTCCCAGCAAAGAGCTCATTCTTCAACAGTATCACTATCAGGTTTTAAAAATATATTTGTAGCTAAAAGCTACATCCAAGCAGTTAAAGTTTAAAGCAAATATTTTGTCCCTGGTTTCATTTTGTGGTAGTGGTCTGTTGTGGATGGATAGTTTGTTATGAATGGTTTTAACAATTAGAAGTGTTAGCTATAATTGAGTTCTAGGCATAAAGTCTCCATGGGCCTCAACAAAAACCAACACTGTAGCTAGATACATGAGTCAGATGCCTCTGCCTTGCGTGGTAAGGGAAGCGCCACCCCTCCACAACCCCACCCGCACTGAAGCAAGCTATCTTGAGTCCTTGGTTTTCTCCCAATGTGCCTGGGCTTTAAGACAGAAAGGCAGCCACTCACTGCACACCTTTGACACTGACTGTGCATGCCACTTTCTTGTCGGGCTGCATCTGCCTCCTTGCAGGAGTGACTTGAGCAGTAGGAGCAGGAATCACACGTTGGTTACTGCGTGTCTTCCCCCCTCAGCGTACTGAGCAGAATACCAAGGTTCTGTGTGTTCTCTTGCTTCCTAGCCTGAAGGGTGCTCCTCCTTTCTCCTGGATACAGTAGCAGCGACAGTAGCACCCTCCTGCAGCAACAGTGCTCCCTGGGGAGCCTGGTTAGACAGCCACACACATCTCAATCTTCTGGCCCCATCCCAGTCTTAACTCCCAGGATGGTCTGTTTTGTAACTAACTTACTTCCTCTATTACCAAGATATTGGCTATAACATATACATTTTACTACTTACTAACTTTTTCAACCTGAGATTAAAATGTGAACTTCTTTCTATGGCAATAAACTTCTGCAACATTTTTTTTAGTGACTACATAGGAGTCCCTGCATGAATCTCACGCATTATTTATCTAGTTCCTTTTTTTAATCTTATTTCTAATTTGTTACTCTTGTAAAACACTGTGGTACACATATCCTCTATCGTTTCCTCAGAAAATTTTACAGAAGTAGAATTGCTGGCTCAGAGCACCTTCTGAGGCTCTTGGTAGCCGTAACCAATGTGCTTTAGATAGGAGCCAGAAAGGCTGCCTGCAGACTTTTAAATTATCCTCGCGATTAGGGCTTCCTGGTTGCTGGGCATTCAGAGATTTTAAGCGGGCGTTTTCTTTTTGTGTATTCTCTTTTGTTTTGCTGAATTTATACAAGAATTCCAGGCCTGGAGATTTTCTGCAAGTAGCAGGCCTAACAAAAAGTCCACTTCCCATGTGTGGCCTCCTACAGCAGCGTGTGGGAACTATACCACATTAGGGAGCCCATAGCTCTTACAGCTGCTTAAGTTGGATGCTGGATCATTATCTACTGTGCATGGGGTGGTTTCGCTTAAGTTTCAATTCATATTAATTTCTTGGAAGAGTCATTAATGAAAACAAAGAAAAAAATTGAAATGATTCAGGAACTAAGATAATAAGAGTGAACTTAAAAGACAAAGCAGAGAACCAAAAGGAAGAATTTGGCTATCAAGCCTGGGCCTGCTATAGATATGAATATATGCATTTCTCAAAATGTAGAGGGCTCTGAAAGAAACTAGTTATAATTTGATTTTTTTCTTTCTTTCTAGGTATCTCATTCAGTTGCTAAACTTATATTAGTTAATTTCCACTGGCAAGTTGCAGAGATATTGGACAGGTAAGGTGTTTGCAGAGGAGGTGGCATCAGTCATGGCTCCTCTCCCTGCCCGCCCACCCAGTGGCAGTTACTGTTTGTGTTTCAGAATCTATCCTTACAGTGTACGAACTGTATTTTTAAAACATTGGGTCACATTGTATATCCTTTTTCCTGTTTCGGGTGAACGTCTCCACATATACTTTTTACATAGTTTTATTGCAAGCACAGTATTTCATCATATAGCTATTGCATACATTTTTCCAAACCTCTGCTGTTGAACAGTGAAGTTCACATTTTTTACGCCCTTGTTAATTTATAATCGTTGCCCTTCTAGACCACACTTGCCAATATCTCTACTTACTACTTTTGGATACGTCAGGAGGAAAGCATCATACATAATATAGCACATGTTACCTTCAGAAAAGGTTGGCTAGTTTTCCACCCACCTCCAGAACCAGAGCTCTTGAGGCACAGACCTGAGAGTCCCAAGGTGTCTTGGAAATTGGAAGAAGAAGGGGTTTCTCTCCCTGGTCCTCTGGAGACATTCCCTGTACACCCACCACCACACAGGCGTGTGCTTTCTCATCCTCAGCACTATTGACATTTTGGGCTAGATAATTGTTGGGGAGTGGGGACTGTTTTGAGAATTATAGGACATTTGGCAGAATCCCTAGGTTCTACCTACTACTATAGGTCAGTAGTACCCTCAAGTCCTTAAAATCAGAAATGTTTCTGGACACTGCCAGATAACCCCTAGAAGGTGCAAAATTTCCCCTGGTGAGCAGCACTGGTCTCCACCCTGCCCTTTCACCCCTCCAGTGAGTCCTTCTCTGTACAGTGCGATTCCACGTATGTGCAGAGGAAGGTCATGCCTCTCCTCCAGGCTAAACGCAGCTGTGTGGCCATCCATACCAGCTGGAGTGCCTCGTCTCACTCGGAAGAGAGCAAAAGCGTTCCTGATTCACTAAGTGTACTTGACTGTCTATACGCAAGAGCTGAATTTATTTGGATAGACTTGAGATGAACTTGCACTGTCTGCACCACATTACTTTGACCCCAGAGTCTGCGGGCACGTGGCTTCCAGAGGGAGGCTGGGTATCTCTCACTGTCCACGCTCTTTAACATAATTTGGAAATGGAGAACATTTGGGTGGTTAACGATATTAAGAATACTAGTGTGAGAAGTAGAAGTTAAAATAGTTGGAGGAGGCGTTTTGATAGGTGGAGTAAGTACATTACATATATGAAACGTAATTCTTCCTTGCTCAGACACCTGGTATCTTGGTAATGCATTTTTCTGTTTTTTTTTGTGGCACCTTTATTGCCACATAATGATTGTTTTTATTTTTAAACGTATTTTTGCCATACCTCATTCTAGAAGGAATTAAAATTTTATTATGGAATATTTAGTTTTTCAAAAATGTGTCTGTGCATGCATGTGTGATGTGTGTAGATTTTAAAGAATAATAAAGCAAATACTTCTAAGTGTCCACCCAAAAGAGAAACTCTCGCCTTTAAGGGGTGGCGGGGGGACCCTGTGGCAGTGGTTCCTGCCTGGCCACACCCTCTAAAGCAGCCGGTATCTTGAATTCGGGATTGATTATTTTCTTATTTATTCTTAAGTTATATATCTTGTAGTTTTAGGTTTTTTTGTTTTTTTTTTTAGAACTTCACAGATACATCATGCTATATATGTTTTCAATTTTTCAAATTACTAACAAGGTTGCATTTTATGACATCTGATCCTCAAAAAACCATTTGTGAGGGGTTTTTTGGGGGGTGTTTTTTTTGTTTTGTTGTGTTTTTTGTTTTTTTGTTTTTGTTTTTGTTTTTTTTTGCTGTTACTAATAATGCAGTTCTGAGAACTGTATGTGAATCTTAGTGTCATATAATTTTTGTAGGATTTACGATAGAGAGTGAGTACTGGACTGTAGGGTATTTGTTTCTAAAGCTCTAATAGATAATGCCAAAATGTCTTCCAGAGTGATTGTACCCATGCCACATACCCACCAGTGTGTATGAGTGTTCCTGATACTGTCACACTTAGTTTTACAATCTGGTGGGTGTAAATGGCATCTGATTGTTTCTAATTTTAATTATTCTAATTATTAAGAAAGTTGAGCATCTTTTCATGTGTTTAATGCCCATTTCTGTTATGTCTTCTATGAAATGCTTTTTCTTTTTATTGTTATTTTGTCTTTTCAAGTGGACTTTTAGGATTTTTTTTTTTTTAATTCTGAATAGCAGTTCTTTGACAGTATATGTATTGAATTATCTTCTCGTTTATAGCTTGGCTTTTTACTTTATGGTGTCTCCTGATGAACCGAAGTTTTTAACCATAGTGTAATTGTCAGTTTTCCTTTATGCTTTGCATTTTTTGTTTTAAAATATCCTTCCCTATTTTGAAGCCAGAGAAATATTTGCCTATATTTCCAGAAAGTGATTTAAAGCAGAAGTGGTCCCTCATAAATATTTTTTTACAGTTCAGTGCTTTAAATCAGGATTATTATTCTCATACCAATTGAGAGCTGAAAATCTGAAAGACAAAAAAAAGAATTAGTAGTAAGGTAAAAGGAAGTTTGGTTCTGTGACAAGGTAATTAGACACAAAGATACTTCCGTGTGACCGCATCACATGTTGGTCTCTTCTGTTTTTCTTAGGAGGTAAAAATGTTTGTCTTCAGTTCCTGATTCCCTTTATTTCTGCTTTTTGTTTTGTAGATACAAGTCTAATTCTGCTCAGCTGCTTGTTGAGGCTCGAGTTCAGCCCAATCCATCAAAACATGTGAGTGCCTCCTTGCGTGCGGCTTCTCCTAATGCATGTGGCTCTTGCTGTGACTGACAGTGCTAGTGAGAGCCATCTGGGTGTGTTTATGGTGCAACATGCCCAAGGTATTTGTTACAATATAGGCCTAAACCTTTCATTTCCATTATATTTTGAAAAGTGTCCTCAAAATGAGGAAGGCATCATTGTCGATTGTGGGGCCCTCTGCAGCCTCACCTTTGTCTTAGCGCTTACACACAGCTTTCACTCCGTTCCTGCTGAGCTCCTTGGTGTCCCCATGCTCACTGCATGCCTCTTGGTCTCTGCTTGTGTCTTCTCTGGCCTGGAATGTCCAGACCCTGTCCCCATCTTTGCTTGTGGGAATGGAACTCACTTTTAAAGACTCATTCAACCTGTCTCTCACAAATCCCGTCTCTTGTGATCACTCCCCTCCAAACTCCTCTAGTTATATTTTTAAACCTTTACATGTATGTTATAGTATTTTACTCATCTTTTCAGTTCTCCTGTCAGACTGTAAGTGCTTTTAGGATAGGAACCATATCTTACAATGCCTAACAATTTCTTGTGTATCTAGGGGTTCAACAAATAATTGTTAAATGAATGAGGGCCGTGTTGAAAGAGCTCTCAGGAGGTAGAATTGGGCTCAGATCACCACATGACTTCCGCAGCCTCTTAACGAGAAAATTTCCAGGAGCATAGTGGATAAACATGGGAATTGTTTTTGTATTTCCAGTGAACTATCAAGCATCTAATGTAGACTTGTGGTAGACTTTTTCCATCGGTCGTGGTTTTGACCAGGGTCCCAGGTTGTCTTTGCCACCTTGTCTAGCATGGCAGGGATCCTGCAGTTCAAGCTTTATAGTTATTTGCCAGCATCCGGGAAGAGTTTCTTCCCTAGTAGGAGCCTTCCTCAACCTCCCTAAATTAATTGTATGTGACATCTCTTCAGTGTGTGAAGGAAGAGCTGTAACTTGGTAAAAGCTATAATATTTTGTGTCTTGGACATAACAGATATGGGAAGAAAGACGCTGTCTTTGCTAAGCCACACTTCAGCGTGGGCTGTTAGAAGCTTTACACACTCAGCCTATAAGAACCTTTCTGACTGGGTTTGTAGTACTTATTGAGGGGCAGCTCTGTGCTGTGGTGAGTGGGGGGCAGTTGACAAAAGAAACTCAGGCTCCAAAAGTGGTTGGACTGAGTGACCCCTGAAGACCTTGGCAATTTGGAAACCCTAGCTTTTCAGCCCAACGTTATGTACTGTTGTAAGTTCTCACGTTGGCCTTCTCCTTGCCTGTCTGAGTCCTGATGATGCTGCAAGCCCTGCTCACATGCCACCTCCTTCGGGAAGCCTTCTGATAGATGCTTTCTGCTCAGAACACGGGTCTCCCGGAGTCCACACGCTGCAGCTGAGCTCTCTCTCACTGCAGGGTCAGGGCTGCCGCCCATGCACCCAGCTATGCGAGGCACCCATGGCCTCCTGGGAACCGAAGGCTGCTCTTTGATTCGCCTGGCTCTGCCTCTCCCCAGGTCCCGACAGCCCATCCCCCTCACCACTGCGCAGTGTGTATGCAGTTCGTGCGGAAGGAAAACCTGCTCTCTCTGGCCTGTCAGCACCAGTTTTGCCGCAGCTGTTGGGAGCAGCACTGCTCAGTACTCGTCAAAGACGGCGTGGGCGTGGGTGAGTCTGCCAGCGAATCTGCAAAAGGCTGGCTTGCAGTATTTATTTCTGATTCTGCCCTTTCCAGTACTCAGGTCAGCTGAGTGCTTTCTTCTGGCCTGATTGAGGTTTTTATTGTTAGAGCCATGGGCTTTCAGACATCAGTCTGAACAATACCAAAGTTTTCCCCCGGCCTGAGCAAAATGAGAAAATTAAGGCTATTGTTTGGGCATATGTGTAAAGATTGGTGTGAGTGCAGGCTACCTCTTGGGAGAACTTTCGAGAGAACTGTCCTTTAAGCTGCCTACCCTATCTTGATTCCCCAAGTGGCAGCCGTAATTCAGAAACACCTAGAGAGTTTTTTGCTATTTACGTAACAGCACAAATCAGATTTGATGATCAGTTACCAGGAGTATTTGTTATATTATGACTTGATGATATTGAAACAGCATCACAGTAACTGTAGCTGCAAAATCTCATGTATTGGTGATTACTACACATAATATTAAACATCCCAAAACTAAATTGTTAGTCAAGAACGGTATAGGATTTAAAAAATGATATTTTTTAATGGTGTTATTTATAATGTATATATAATTTGGGAGAATATTTTAGTTGCATCCCTGTGTATCTATATTAAGTTCTCTCTTCTTTGAATAAATTCTGTTGCTTTAAGGGTTTCCTCCATGGAATCTGAATTTGTCAGTGAAACTCACTGGGCAGATATAACCAGTCTTGTCTTCTGCAGTACAGTCGTCCATCAGGTTCTCTTTATTCGACAGGAGTGTCTTGCATGGCTCAGGACTGCCCACTCCGAACACCAGAGGACTTTGTGTTTCCACTGTTGCCTAACGAAGAACTGAGAGACAAATACAGGCGCTACCTCTTCAGGGACTATGTGGAGGTATGACCGGCGCCTGTCGCCATGCGCTTTGTCCTGTAATCGCTGTGTAGACTAGGGCTGCCATGAGGTGCTGGCATTTGGAGAAAGAGTTCCATGTTTTAAAACATGGATAAAAACCACTAAAATGGTAATGTAGTATATAGACCCTGGAGTCAGACAGACAGTCGTTGAATTCCAGGTCTGTTGCTTCCTTGCTTATAACTTTTGCCCCATTATTTTACCGCTTTGAGCCTTGGTTTTCTCTTGTAGGGTGGTGAGTCATCCCCACCTTATCCACAGTTGCTTAAACAAGCTGTCATATGCCAGGGGATGAACACAGGTCAGGCGTGTGTCAGGAGGTGCTGCTCCATTCTGTTCACCATGATTCAGCACCGAGAAGGGGCACTGCTTCTTGGGTAGTTTGAAAACTCATCCAGGATCCCAGCGTGATCAGTTTTGGAGTCCTGCCCCTTTACTGGGCTACCTTTTCAGGCATTCCAGGCTGCATAGTTTTCATCTTTTTTATGTCTAAGCTTCCTGGATTGATTAATAGTGTGTGTCCTCTTAAGCACATGCTTCAGGATAAACAGAATGCCTTGTGTCTTGTGCTGTTTGCTGCTTTGGGTAGATGGCTGAGGGTCATTGAGCCTCTCAGAGTCTTATGTACAGCTCATTAGGCTGGTCCGTTTCCAGCCCTAGTCCCTTTGCACTTTCATCTCACAGATGCAATTCTGTACTCCATGTTGTAATCTAACCTTAGATCATTCTAGTGAGTTGCTGCCTAGTTTAACTAAACAGTCAAAGGTCTTCCTCAATATCTGTGTGATGTCTGGTCTTCACAACATTTGGCCTGAGTCCCGATAGCCCCTTGATGTAAGTCATCTGCTAGAAGAGCAGGCATTTGAGCACTCCAGGAGGGCTGATTTAGAGGCAGCCACTAGCGGATGGCCTCATTGTTTCCCCTTGCTGTGTTCACAGAGTCATTACCAGCTCCAGCTGTGCCCTGGCGCAGACTGCCCCATGGTTATCCAGGTACAGGAGCCCAGAGCTCGCCGAGTACAGTGCAATCGGTGCAACGAGGTCTTCTGGTAAGAGTGAGTGTGGGTGCTGAGCAGACCTGGGCTGGTGCCGCCGCCCCCTTCCAAGCACCACTGCTGTTGCTCTGTGTGAGGGTGGGGCTGCGGGAGCCAGGGTGTTCGAACCAGCAGAGCAGCTCTGCTCCAGGTGGGCAGGGTTTGTACCTAGCATCTCATGTTCCACGTGATGTTGGATAATGCTCAGTCTGGAGACAAGAGAGTGGCACAGATTCACGGAGAATGTGGTGTGGTTTATGCTGCCGACTCATGGCCGGAGATTGTATGCGTGTACCTACTCGCACAGATCATTTACATATTAATGTTTGAAAGCCGCAATCTCTGATGGTTTTATTTTTCTCTATCTTGTCCTTTCTTGGCTAACTTTATAACACTAGAATTTAGAATGTAGTTGCCATCTACTAGGGGAAATTAAAATCATGGGAGTCAAGCCCAGTGAGTGTCGGAGTGTTTTCTTTCCAATTTTAAGTTTCAAGCATTGTCAGATGTGTCGTGCCGCTGCAGATGGCACGATTTCTGGCATTGATGCCTCCTGTGTGCACATGTGTCTGCGAGATGAGCCAATGCTCCCATCCAGTCATTCAGTGAATGTGGTGGGACTAGCTGAATGCAATGAAGCCTAACCAGGGGAAAGGCTCTACACTGATTATTGTACCTTTATTTTCACAACTGTGTACGATGAGTACTGTTGTCACCCTTACATGATAGGTGAGGAAATAAGGGTGCAAGGAAATGGCAAGAGTCATAATTTAGGTCCAGGCCTGAGCCCCTGACCACCTCTCCCTCGAAGATTCATGGTGGAGGGCCTCCAAGAAACTACATGGAAACTGAGGCCGGCGTGCGCACGTGCCTGCCTTTCAAGTGGGCGTTGAGGGTGTCTGGCTCATCAGAGGTTAAGAGCTAATGTAGCTGCTCTCCATTCTTCACGTCCCACATGATGAACTTCTTTCTCTGGGGCTCGTGTTCGGCTGCCTGCCGGAAGCCTTTCCTGCCCATGAAGTTGTATTGGCTTGGGCAAAACAGACATGAGAATCACGGGAGTCAAGCCCAATGAGTGTCAGTCAGAGTGTTTGCTTTTTCGATTTTAAGTTTCAGGCCTTGTCAGATGTGTCATGCCCCTACAGATGACACGAGCTCTGGCATTTGTGCCTCCTGTGTGCACATGTGTCTGGGAGACAAGTCAAGATTCCCAGAAGTGGATCTCGGTCCTGCCTTGGGTCTGAGCTGAGGTCTCTTTCTCAGAGCACCTCACCATGCCTGCGGGGAGGCTGCGTTCTGAATTTGACATCCTTTCAGGAGGGATTGACATCACACAAGATATTTACAACAGAAACGTTTCATTTGGGTTTGTCAAGAATATGTCTTAGAAGGGCTTAGATTGAAGACAAGTGCACACAGCGTTCAGTAAAATCATGGGTAAGTAAAGGTCTCAGAGGCCTTGATAGATGACTGTCCCTCTGAAAAGCTCTAATTCAGGATCTGTTGGTTTGGATAGAAGGAAAATGAAAAACATGGCACCCTGGCCTAACGATCATTTGAATGTTTTTCTTTTCTGGTTTTAAGTTTCAAGTGTCGTCAGATGTATCACGCCCCCACAGACTGCGCCACAATCCGGAAATGGCTCACGAAGTGTGCAGACGACTCTGAAACAGCCAACTACATTAGTGCTCACACTAAAGACGTAAGGACTGTATCTTACCTGTCATGGATCTGCCCTCCTCCGTGCTGCCAGGGCCTTGCCATCTGCCAGCAGGACACCCAGGGCCCCGGGGCCCTTGCTGGAGGCTGCAGACCCTTGCCCAGTCTTGGCAGAGTTAGCAGCAGTTCATTATAGCATGCATTGGTGCCTTTATTTTAATAAAATGCTGAAATGTTTGGGAAAGTTAGGAGAACTAATTAGAGAAAGAAAATCAGGTTTTATTGAATGTCTCCCAGGCTTTAATGGTCCTAGGGCGGAGGTGGTTGATAGCCACACTTAATAATAACAAGGCTGTAACGCAAGCCCAGGCCTACCCAGTTCTCCTTCGGAAATTTTCCATGGAAAAGCACGGCCTGCAGCCCCTTGAGCCCTGGATGACTCAGCACCCAGGGCCCTACCCTGTGCCAGTCACGCGCTGAGTTGATGCACTCAGAACCACAGCTGTGACCATGACATCATTAAACAAAGTCCATTTCATGGTCCAGCGTCAGGTTGGCCTCTGCCGTGTTTCCTGGGGGTGCTGGCGTCGCTGAAGTGCGAGCGAGCGAGCTGTGAAGGCTGCTTCCTTGCCCTCGTCTGGAAGCAGAAGTTCGGGCAGACCGACCAGGACTTAGTCCGGCTCTTGTGCAGCTTTGGCCTCCCCCCTGCGCAGGCAGGCTTTCTGCTGACTCAGCTTGTGCTTAATCTGAGTGGCCTGTGGCAGGGACAGATGGCGGAAGACTTAGTGGGGCTCAGCTGGTGCTGGGAGTGTTTCAGAGCCGCATATGCTGACCTCATTTCCTTGGATTGCTGTTCCAGCCTCAGCGACCTGCCACATTTAAGTGAGATGCTCCTCCCCAGAAGTGCTCACACGATGAGTTACTGAGCACGGGTGCCGGGAGCTTTGTGTAATTTGTCTTAGAACCGGCCCGATGGTGCCGTGAGCCTAATGGCACCCTTCTGTCTCCTCAGTGTCCCAAGTGCAACATCTGTATTGAGAAGAACGGAGGCTGCAATCACATGGTGAGCAGAAGCCTGTCCCCTTTGCATATGTGACATCGAGCCTTTGGTCAGCATGCCCTTAACGTGTTCTCTTCTGTTTCCCTCTGACAGCAATGCTCCAAGTGTAAACACGGTGAGTCCAGGCTTGGCGCTCAAGGCCCAGTGGCACAGTCTCTGTGTCTCGTGCATGGGTCTCTGTCGCTTGTTTAGTGAGTACTTCAGTGGGGAGGGATGTGACAAAACAAAAGAGCAGCCTCACTCCGAGTCATATAATATTTACGATTTTTTGGTCCCTCTTGCAATCCCACTGCCATCTTGCTGACACACATGTAGTCAGACGTTAAGTTGGGACGACACTTAGACCTTCATGATCCTCAGCCATCCGAGAAGATTTTAGAATGTTCTTTTTATTTTTGCCAAGACAGGTAAGTAGTATGGGGCTTATCTGTGCTACCTTATAGATACCTAGT
Source organism: Macroglossus sobrinus (assembly GCA_004027375.1). Taxonomy (NCBI): domain Eukaryota; kingdom Metazoa; phylum Chordata; class Mammalia; order Chiroptera; family Pteropodidae; genus Macroglossus; species Macroglossus sobrinus. The sequence continues at coordinate 177,843 of PVKZ01002701.1, forward strand.
AAAACAGGCTATACGTGGTTTCACTGGAAATAATAAAATAATAGTTTTCATCTGAGGTTTTTTACTTTCCAAAGGGGTTTTTGATTTGGCCTTTCAGGCCTTCTTCATCTGTCAGGAGTAGGTTGCATAGAACCTGTTGGTTTTGCTTTCCTTCCCACCAGATCAAAAAATTAATAAAATTCCTTCAAGTAGAAAATATGTCCAAATAGATCTCATATACAGCTGCTCAGGTGCTGACCAGAAGGCCGTGAGAGTTTCACTTCGTAAGGGCCAGTCTCATGCCATCCCTGTGTTTCCCCAGGAGTTCACTATAATCAGTGGACGTGGCAGGGTCTTAGAAGGGAACTCTGAAGTGTGCAGTGAAAATACCAAGGGTAGAGGTGACGTCTCACTCTATCTTTCTGTATGTGTTTAAGTGAGCGGGACGCGTATCACGTAGAACAATGCATGAGGATTGTACAATCTAGAGATACAGAGTGAACACACCCACTTTCCGAGTGCCTGAGAACTTCCCTGTGCATCCCTCCCCAGTCAGAGTCTCCTCATCCCATGCCGCCTAGGGTTAACTCATCCCTGGGGTCGCTGTGTCGTTTCCCCACCTGGACGGGGAACCCTACGCACTGTGGCGGTCTTTAAAACAGAAAGCACAGCCCATTAAGGGGAGAGTGATGTCGCTAGTGTTCAGTGAAGGCCCCAGGAGAAGTGCATGAATGGCCCCTGGGTCTCTGGGTTTGGCTTTAGCTTTCCTGAATTTTACACGGGTCCCTTTTGGGAAGTCAGTGAGCCAACTTGCAGGAGTAAATCTCGAGAAACAGGCTTCACCACTGCCGGGTCTCTGGCAGGGAGGAAATGTAGACCAGGTTCTGACGTCTGACAGTGGCCGTCGGCCCCCTTCCTCAGACCACAGAAATCGTCTGGATGTATCGCATTCCTGAGGGATCTTTATTTTTCCCTTTTTGCTTTTGCCGTGTGGAAGCAGTCATAATCCTGGGTGTGAACTGTTAAGTAGCTGTAGGTTTTATAAAAATAAACTTTTTAAAAAAGAAAAAAAAAGGAGAAGGCTCTTATTCTCAGTTTCATGTACAAAATCCTCCTAGGCCAGGTGTGGTGTAAGGGTGGGAGGTAGTCAGGAGGGCGAGTGTGTGTTCTGAACGACCAGGTAGGCCTCAGGCGGGCAAGCTGCTGCTGCTCACAGTGGCACTGACACAGCAGACCAGTGGCCTTGTACAGTCAACGTCTGCCTGCACTGGATTGAAAGGGTACAAGTCACATATGCTCGTGGAACTGAAAATATTCGTAGGCTGCTGTTCAGATCAGCAAGGACAGGCTGCAGGGACAGTGGGGTGTGGCGAGATGAGAGGTGCACATTCCCTCTGCAAACAGGCACCCTTGGGAAGTTCTGGTCCTGTGACGCCCTCATCCCTACCCCACAACTGTCCGTCCCACTGCTTTGCCTGTGCCTTTGGAGGAGGAACGTGGGCTTATCTTGAGGGCGTGAACGCCTCGTTTTCTGTTCTGTGCAGACTTCTGCTGGATGTGTCTAGGAGACTGGAAGACCCACGGCAGCGAGTACTATGAGTGCAGCCGGTACAAAGAGAACCCCGACATTGTCAACCAGAGCCAGCAAGCCCAAGCCAGGGAGGCCCTCAAGAAGTACTTGTTCTACTTTGAGCGGGTGGGTGTCCTCTTCTGCAGCCTGTCCATGAGGAGGAGCCTCTTCCGGTCGGCCTACCGGGGAGCCGTTGCCGGGACTGGTGGCCAGCCCCAGTGTGTGCGCACAGAAGTCAGGGACTGGTCCTCTGGTCGTGGTCCCGGCTGGTGCCTCCATAGGTGGGGCTTTCGGGCTCTACAGGGCAGCCGCGGCTGACATGGAAGGATGCGGTGCTGACCATGTCAGATTTAGAGGACAGTTCCTCGCAGGGAGACCCTTTAGAAGCCCACAGAGCTGAGCACAGTAGACCAGTGGGTACCCGTTAGTCCTCAGGCTGGAGAGCTGCTGTCCCAGAGGGCAGAGTGATCTGCAGGCGACAGCCACTCTGGACAGGGTGAGGCGTGTGCACCGGGAGGTTCCCCTCCTGCGCTCTCAGGGACACACAGTCCCCGTGAGTTGGTGGAGGCTGTGGCCATGCCCTGCCTGCTGAGATGTCCATTCTGAACTCTCGTGTGGGCCTCTGTACCTTCCCAGGGCTGCTACAGCTTTCTCCTTCCTCTGTGCCCTGTAGTGGGAGAACCACAACAAGAGCCTGCAGCTGGAGGCACAGACGTACCAGCGGATTCACGAGAAGATTCAGGAAAGGGTCATGAATAATCTGGGGACGTGGATCGACTGGCAGTACCTACAGAACGCTGCCAAGCTCTTGGCCAAGGTCTGTACCACCTCACTCCTCGGATCCCCGGTCCAGTACCCGGCCCCGTCAGGCCCAGACCTCTGAGGGCGGGAATCACTGTAGGGGGCAAGGGGAGTTAGCTCCCCGTGCGGCCCTGCACCCCGTCTCTGCGTCCACATTTCCCTGGGCGGTGCCCACTGAGGACCCCATGCTCTGCTGGCGTCCAGCGGAATTCCAGGAGTGCTCCACTGCCTCTGCCTGCAGGGAAGGAACTGCGGGGAAGCTAGAGCCCTTTTCTTCTTTGTCCCATCCATGCATCACTCAAAGGAAAATAAGAGATTGTCTTTGGACAGTTATTGAGATAATGTGTGGACTCTGATGTCCGACTCAAGAGGGAAGAGCCATTGAGGCAGCTGCTGGTAAATAATCAGTTTAAAAAAGGAACTGTGGGTGTTCTGTGGCCACGTTTTCATTTGTTTTTCCCCATGTTATCCCCCACTTCATTCTTTATTTGGGTTGGCCTCATTTCCTTCAGGCCCATACCTGTAGAGCCAGGCTAACTTGCATGGTGGAGTAAGAATTACGATAAACACCTGAGATGCATGTGGGTTCGAATCATAGACACAGGTACCTTCTCTTCTCTCCTGTTGCAGTGTCGATACACCCTGCAGTACACGTACCCGTATGCCTACTACATGGAGTCGGGGCCCAGGAAGAAGCTGGTAAGGCGAGGCAGTCCCTCTCGTCTGCCCTCTTACCTTCAGAGGCGCTCTGGTTACTGGGAGGGCGAAATCAAAACAAAACTGTCAGTTGTCACATTTCGTCTCTCCTGGGCATCTCCAAAATAGGTCTCAGGGGCTGGCCTTTTGTGTAATCATGAGGCAGTTCTACCGAAGCCCCTGAATGTGGCCGTTTTAGAGGCCATGAAACTTCCTGAAAAGGTCTGTGGCCACTCGGGAGGGCGGTGTCCATGCTTTGAGAGGGTAGCCAGCATGCATGTCCCTAAATGAGAGAGGACTTTTTACATCTTTAATTCTTCATCTTAGATAGGAATTGTCGCCTCCCCCAATTATAAAGTAATTCACATTTGCTTAAATGTTGAAAAACATAGAAAAACTTTTACATCATCCATATTCCCACTAGAAGGAAATGACCACTGTTAACATTTTCCAGCCTTTTAAAAATATTTTTTATATAATCTCAGTTACACACACACACACACACACACACCACTTTCTTTTATAGCAGTTAATCATTGCAGTTGTCAGTTATCAGGCTGGTAAATACCATTTTTTAATAGCTGCATAAAGGTTCCATTAAATGGGCATACCATGATTGGGGGCATTGTTTCCTTTTTACTGTTACATCAGTAAGACATTGATATACTTGAAACCTATATCATTTTATTAACCAATGTCACCCCAATACATTTAAATAAATAAGACCTTGAGGAACCTTTTGTGCATGAAGCTTACACGGACAGTTGCTAAGTCCAATGTGTTAATTATTTGGAAGACCTGACGTGCAGAAGGGCTGAAAGAAATGAAGCGTTCAGGGAGTAGAGTGTCTGAGAATATTCTCTCGGACTTGTTTCTACAGCAGCTGTTTCCCTGTGCGTTGTGAGCATCCTCATCAGCTGCTTAAAATCTTGCCCTTTGGGGGTGGAGAGCGAGCGTGGCCTCGCCCTTGGGCTGTACTGTTGGGGTCGTCTTTGGATCAGGTTCTGTCTCTGGGTACAGCAGTTAGCACTGCGCCCCGAGGACAGCCTTGGGGTCGTCGTAGCTCGTGCGAGCCTGAGGTGCTGCGTCTGCCCCTCCATCTGCAGGCCCTGCCCCGGCTCCGGCCCCTTCTCCTTTTGACCCTCCTGCTCTGCCCATACAGTTTGAATACCAGCAGGCTCAACTAGAGGCCGAGATCGAAAACCTGTCATGGAAAGTGGAGCGTGCGGACAGCTATGACCGAGGGGTAAGTGCCTGCCGGACCCTCTTGCAGGCGACAGGACTGGCACTAACACGTGACGGGGTCGTTACGTGGACTGGAAGCTGCCGCTGAGAAGGGGGGACAGGCCGTGCTTTTGACTCCTCTGCGCCCCTGACACGGTGGGCGTGGCTTCGGCTGCTCCCCGCTCACGGGGCTGGGCCATGCGAGCACCCGTCTTGCTTCCCTGCCGCAGGACTTAGAAAACCAGATGCACATAGCAGAGCAGCGGAGGAGGACCCTGCTGAAGGATTTCCACGACACCTAGGCTGGGACACGGGCGTGCCGGAGTGAGGAGCGCGCGGCTGCGAGGGCTCCGGCTGCCGTGCCGCGTGCCGCAGGCTCCCCGCCTTTCACTGCCCCAGGCAGCAGCCGGGACCCCACTCCTGAGAGACACTGGCCACACACCGCTTAGTCAGTTTCTGTTTTCTTCTCCTCTTTTCGCTTTTCGTTTCTACTATGAAAGAGGCCATGTTGAATTGGCCTCTTTTCAGGACTTTTCATTCCCCCCTGGATGGTTGTTGGGAGGGAGAGAAAGTTTTTTCTGAATGACTATTAATAGTATTAGATCATTACAACGTATGTAATTTTCAAAGGTTGTACAATTATACCAAAAAAAAGGCAAACCAACCTTAGAATTACACAGACCCTTTTAAAAAAAAAATAAATTGGCATTGGAGTGTTTCACCCTCGAGCTCTTTTCCTTAGAATGTGACATGCTGCCCGCCCGCCCTGCTTCTGAGTGTCACTGCATGAGGGCCCCAGGGGTCTCTGCTCTCCAGATTCACATGGTGTTTGGCCTCAGCTCGAGTCCCAAGGAAAGAGCGTGGGTGGCAGATGGTAGGGAGCTGAGTTGGCCTGTGGGATGGGCGTGGTGCCCCCTGCCTGGTCCTTGTGGAACCTTTTGTGATCAGGTGCGCTTGCCTTACATTGGCATTGAGGAGACAATACAGAACAGGGTCTTGCCACGGGGTGTTTGATCATCTCTGATGGCACTGCGAGTCTGTGGGTTCATCTCTGTTCTTGAAGGTGAGGCTTACCTGGGTCCGGCTACTGAAGCCAGAGCCCACAGCAGAGCATAGCTGAGCTTGTGGCCCTCCAGACCAGGGGACAGGAGTTTAGCCCAGCGTTTCCTTTTGTCTCCTTAAGATAGAGATCCACTTTCAAAGGGAATTGTCCCTAAAATAAATTTATTTACCTTGGTCCCTTGTGTGCCTATGTTCCAGCAGTATAACCGACAGGTCACACAGAGCCATACCTGACACTGCCCTACTACACTCCCCTCTGGTACCTCAGGGTTGGAGTTCAGCACGGCCCTTCCCGGGCACTGGTCTTCCTGGCTCAGGGCCTTTGTTTGCACGTGTTTTCACACCTGGAGTGTGTCCAGCGGCTGCTCTGGGGCTTGGGTGCTCCCCCCGCACACACCCGATTTCAGGTTTTTGAGGACACCACCTCCAGGGCCTGGGAGTCTGAGACCTGGAGGGTCTTTGGTTTGTGGTCCCAGCTCCCGCACTAGGAGGGGCTGGCCGGGGGGAGGACCAATCTTTACACAGTTGAGTGCAAAAGAGCAAGTGGATTGTATGGTATCCTACCTGTCCCAATCCTGGTCCTGTGGACCTTTGAAACAAATCTGTGAGTCCAGGGGTTTCTGTGGCAAATTTGTCGAATGCCTCCTCTTTGAGAGTGGCAGAGCAGTCTGTACTGACAGGGCCTCCTAGATCTCCTGGAACTGTTGCTTGGGGGATGTGTGAACGCTGTGTTGGAAACTCTGATATTCAAACATTTTCACCTTGGTCAGCAATTTCCCAGGTACTGTGTAAGCTGGAAACTGAATCACTCTTGAAGACAGGACGGCTGTGACTTAGAGTCATGGGTACATGGCTAGCTGCAGGCTCCCTTCCTCCCCACTCAGGTTTTGTGTCTTACCCTCCTCTCTTGCAGGGGAGGGACAGTGATGGGGTAGAGTGTGGGGACGGGTTAGAAGTGTAGCAGATGAACCAGAACTGGCCGGTAGGAACCCACTGAGCAGGGGAAGTGCCTGCCGCGGTTCCGAGGGGTGGGGTGCGAGTGCTGTGTGGGCACACGGAAGATCCTGGCATCTTACCTCTCACCTTTCTGTGTTGCCACCGTGGCCCAAGACCGAGTAGCGGCTCTGTACCTTAAGTCACACCCTGGGCATCTCTGGGCATGTTTTGGACTGCACCGCTTCTGTGTAACTAACACAATTGCATCGAGGTGTGGCCCCAGCCACTGGCACTGCAGGGGTTCTGTGCCCAGACCACGGCCCGTAGCCCGACCTGTGACCTGTGGAGAGCTTCCTGCCGTGCCCCCAGTGGTTGTCTTAAATGGGAAAGGTCAGATGGAACTTTTCTGCCCTACAAAGGATAGAAAAATAAAATAAAGGCACTGTGTTTTCACGAATTTACCATATATCTTTGTTTTCTTCAAAGAAAAAGTCGAGGTAATGTCATCTGCTCAAAATTGAGTAGTTTATTCAAAATAAACTGAAAGTTTCTGATTATAAAAATATGTGTCTTGTCTCTGAAGGATCCAAGTAGCCTCCTGAGCTGATGCCCCAGGGGGTCGTGGCCAATATCCTAACAGTTTGGGCTCTCCTCTCCCTCCCTGGGTACAAGCTAAACCGGTCCGCACCACAGTTGGATCTCTCCGTTGTGGCAGGATATAGATTCAAATGCCCTGCATCCCCTGCGGAAGGCCCCAGGCCCCTTATTCAGAAGGCCCCCGAGTCTCCAAAACACGTGTGGGTGCATAATGCCATGGACTATGACAGAAGGAACTGTGTCTTCACAGGGGTCCTGGGTTATAAAGAGCAGACTCAAGTGTTTGGAGTTTAAGGGGTTGAGGACAGGATATGGAGTCTGCGTCCTGATTGTGAGGGTTCATTTGGGGTGTCAGGAGTGGTAGCAATCTAAGCGGAAGCTCCAGGGTGAAGGCTGCAGAGCTGTGGGCAGCATGCACAAAGCAGCCAAAGCCAGAGGCCCAGATGATACCAGTCTGAACACAACCGCTCCTCTTTGGACCTTGGGTGTGCCAGGCCCCGTGATTGGCACCTGGGCATACAGTGGTGTGCGAAAGATACATGGAGCCCACCCCGTAGGAGCCTCCAGAACATGGACACAGATGAAATTGGTCATCAGTGAATGTTTTCACTGAGGCAGCGAGATCAGGGGCCACTTCTGCAGATCCGTGGGCAGGGTCCTGTGGCCTTGGTCATACCAAAAATTAACAAGAGCAGATGGCACATTCTAGCAGTCTAGAGTAAGGGTTTCCCCACATGCTCCCCCAGGGGTCGTGCAACAATCGGAGCATTGCCTATGGACTAGGCTCTGTTATGGGCACCGAGGTCACAGCCATTGACCTTGGCTTATTAAACCAATTCCTGTCCCCAGAAGACAGTCACTAAGGATGGACTGGGCACATACCAATCAGTTCTCACATCAGCCCTGTGAGGATGCTGTCAAAGTCCACATCACATAGCTGTTAATGATGCAAAGGGACTTGCCCACGGTCACTGCTAGCAAATTGCAAAACATTCACTGTTAGAAACTGGACAGTAAGTCCGATTTTTGTGACAACACAGCAAAGGGCCATATTTGACCGTCAGTGATAGAAGTGGGAGTGGCACCCCCACCAGGCGAGCCAGCCTGACTGAGAGGTTTGGGTATCAAAAGGGCCATAGGTTTTAAAAGGCCAAGAAGTTATAATGATGTGTGAAATTCCCACAGCCAACAGCAGGTGGAGCAGAACTGGGTGAGGCAGCTCCTCCCCCCACCCCTCTTGCCTTCTGTTATCTGGTATTGAGCTGACAGAAGGTGTGCCTGGCACTAGACATAACTGGATTGGATACAGGTAATAGAAATAAATGTAGGAGAATGGGATTCAGGAACATAGGAACATGGGGATTTCCTGCTGACCTAATCATAGGTTTTAAAAGCTAAAGGAAATAGTCTCAACATCCATTCCTGGGTACCAGAAAACCGTGACATCCTTGGTAAAATTGTGAGTCTTGGTAGTTATCATATTTAAGAACTTAGGGGATTCATATGATTTTGAAAAACTTTTATTATAATTAAAAATTAAATTGAGAGACTACTGACCTAAGTAGAGTGGATTAAAGACACCCTGCAGGAAATTTGGATACGTCTAAATTGGTATTAGAATGTTAATCTATTTAAATCAGAAACATTTCTTTTGGAGCCATCCTATTTCTTTTGAAATCCATTTCAAGGAGAAGGGCCAGGTCCTCACTGCCTCTGTCTTTGCGTGGGGTTGGGGGAGTCCAGGCTTGCCTGGTCGCCTGCAGAGCTGTCAGTTCTCCTTGTGAAGCACCACGCTGGATCACTAGTGGTGTTTGGTCAACATCCCAGCTCTGGCTGAGCCATGACAGCTCCACCTCTCGCCACCTCCCTCTCCCCTTGGAAGCATCCAGAACCTCTCCTTTGTTGGACAGTGTTTATCTGTGGTATTCTAAGCAGACTGAGGATGGCTGGATGAGCGGATGCACCCACTGGTGACACCCGCCGTGGTGTGTAGAACCTCCCAGCAAAGAGGGTGGTCCTACCCCTGGAGCCCCTGGCCTGTCCTACTGAGACCAGAAAATGCAGACTCTACTTTTCTGGGAGGAAGTGGGAAGGGTAGGGTGTCTTAATCCGTAAGGAGAAACCATCAGTGGGACCTGCTTCAATGGAGGTGGTCTTGCCTGCATGTTCACCTGGGGGTCAGCTTCTTCCCTGGGGGGCATGTGCCTCTCTGCGTGAGGATAACCCAGCCCTAGAAGAGCAGGGAGCCCCAAAAATGCCCAGGCTTTGGCATTTGGTTACTGGTATGTCCTCCACACCTCCGCATTTGATAATAATCGAGTTAAATTTTCCACAGAGGCGATGGTATCTCAGTACCGAAAAGCCACCTTCTCCCTCCTATGGGCCAGTTTTGAGGCGAGGAGTGTTTCTGTACACCTGCTGCCTTCCCGCGGGTTACCGTGAGGGGTCTTGACCTTCCCAGTGCCACGGCCCCTCCAGGAAGCCCTCTCTGACCACCCCAGGTGGGTCCCACCGTCCGTGCCACCCCGCACATCGGGCGGTTTCTTCCTAAGCCTGACTCCTGCAGGCCTCCCTGGGAGGCCCGGAATGACTACAGAGCGCACCTCCAAGGCGTTCTGGGTCTACACCGGCGAGTGCCAAGTGCCCAAAGCCCTGGGTCCTACCTCGTCACGTTCGCATCCGCGGCGCCCCCAAATCGCCGCAGTATTGAGTCATCTGTTGGCACTGCCTCCTCCTTGCTGCCACCCCACTCCTGGGAGCGACAATATGCGGACCATACTTTTTCCGGGAGGAGAGAAGTGCGCCTTAGCCGGGAAACGGAGACACTTGCACGAGGGTTTCCTTGAACAGTGCTGCTCTTGCCCGCATCCACATTTGGGAGGTGGGCTTCTGCGCCCCCCGCGGGGTGTGCCTCTCCGCTTGACGATAACCGCGCTCGGGAAGAGAAACCCCAGTGTGGGCCGGGGTCCACGGCGCAGCGGAAAGGCGCGCAGCGCGGCTCCGGGCCGGCGGGCGCAGCATCCCCAGGCGCCGTCTCCTAGCGACCGCGGCGCGCGCAGGCCCGGCCGCGGTTGTCCGGGCGACGGCGCGGCACGGCGCGGGCATCCCCACGGCCCCTCCCCTGGGCGCGCGCGCGCGACCTGGGCGCCATGGCGGCGGCGGCGGCGGCGGCGGGCCCGAGGCCTGAGCCCGCGAGTCCGCAGTGGGTGCCGCCCGAGCAGGACCCCGCCGGCGACTGCGAGGACGCGCCGGTGCGGCCGCTGTGCAAGCCCCGCGGCATCTGCTCGCGCGCCTACTTCCTGGTGCTGATGGTGTTCGTGCACCTGTACCTGGGCAACGTGCTGGCGCTGCTGCTCTTCGTGCACTACAGCAACGGCGACGCGAGCAGCGAGCCCGGGCCGCAGCGCCGCGCCCCGGGCCCCGCGCCCGCGCCCGCCTTGGCTCCCCTCACCCGGCTCGAGGGCATCAAGGTGAGGCGCCCCCCCGCGGTCCGGTCCAGGGCGCCCAGTCCGAGCCTCCCCGCTGCTCCCCGACTTCCCGGCGCGCATCCCCTTCTCGCCCCGGCCGGGGAGCCTTTTCCCCCTCCTCCGACGGCGCGGCCTGGCGCCCGAGCTGCTCACTGTGCCCCCTTCCCGTAGGTGGGACACGAGCGGAAGGTCCAGCTGGTCGCCGACAGGGACCACTTCATCCGCACCCTCAGCCTCAAGCCGCTGCTCTTCGGTAAGTCCGCCGGGCGCTCGCGGCCGGGCCAGGGGCTGCTGCGCCGTGGCCGCCTTGAGGCACATTTCGACCACGTGACTTTTGTTTTGAACATGGCTGCTTCCGAGTAGCTCTTTTTTTTTTTTTTTTCCCATCTTGAGGTTTCCCAAAGTGACCCGCCCCACCTCCATAATAGATTGCAGGGTGACCTTTCCACGTTCCCCTCTCTGACCCCTATTCTCTGCAGCTAGCTGATCCTCTCATCGCGGGGCTGGGCAACGTGACCCTGAGGCTAGTGTCTCAACATTTCACAGAAACTGTCTTTGGATACTGCTTGTCACCATTAATTTCTGTCACATTCTAGAAGCGGGGGAGGGTGAGAGAGTGATAACTGCTCCTAGCTGACTTCAGGCCTCTGAGGAGGAGTCGCACTCCCAGAGTGGGCCCCGTGGGCTGATGAAAAACAGGCTGCCCGACTGTGGATAAACGGATGCCCCCAAAACCGGCCCCAAGGGGGCACCAGTTGATGCTATCAGCACTCAGGAGGCAAAGATCTTCCCTCCCAGATGACCTCATTTGGAACCAGCATCATAGCTCACGTTTTCTGAGCTCTTGTTAGATGCTAGGCTTCATGTGATCATTTAATTCTTGCAACCTGGCTATGAGGTGGGTGTAGATCCCACCCCCTCAGGCTAGCGGGTGAGAAATTGAGGCACAGAGAGCTGCAGTCGCTTGGCCAGGCTCATACAGCTGGTTCAGAGGCGAAGCTAGGATGAGAACCCAGGCAGCCCGCCTCTCAGGCATGCCCTCTAAAGCCAGTGTGTTGGCCGTGAAGACTCTGAAGTCCTTCAAAGACCACCAGTGTCAACAAGTTGGAGGCTTCAAAACACATGATCTTTTGCAGGATATGTTTACCCAGCCCAGCCTTGGGTACCCAGCCTCAGTGACACACTTATCTGCACACCCGGGCCATTCTTGGCTGCTGGAGGATGGAGTGCGCAGGGGGATTTAAGGAAGGGGCTGGGGACCACAGCAGAGCATCTGAGCACATTCCATTAGACCCGGAGCGGAGGGGCCTGGTCGGGGATGATACCCAGGGCTGGAGAATGGTTTCACGTGCATTCTGTCTGATGGGAAATAGGTTATGATGTCAGTCCTGTTGCAGGATGGGCCCTATAAGGTGGTGGTGGTGGTTACTATTGCGTAATGTTGAAGTCTGTGCCAAGCACTCTTTTAGGTACTGGGAACACAGCAATGAATAAAACAGGGAAAAAAAACCCCAAATACCTGAAGCTGACATTCAAATGAGGGGACAGACCATAAATAAACTAATACATGAATATGCATGGTATGTCAGATGGTGATAAGTGATCACAGACAGGTAAGGCAGAATTTCAAGTGAGGTTGAAGCTCTTAATAGGGTCACCAGGGCGGGGCTCCCTGAGACAGGCATTTGAGCGAAGACCTATAGGAGCTGTGGGCCCAAGCCAGGTGGCTGTCGGGAAAAGGTGATTTGGTCCAGGGCTACAGCGCTCACACTGTGACCTCTACCCTGCCGTGACCAGACACATCTGCCTTCTTGAGACCTGTCTCTATTTATTTCAGATTTATGTCAGGTTTAGTGAGCTCACCCTAACCCCTTAACATGCTGCTTGTTGCATCAAAGTCCTACAAAGCAGAGAATGAGAAACCCAGACCCGGAGTCACCAAAAGTAAATTACAGGAAGCGGAAGCGATCTGGCAGAGGTCAACTGGCTCTGGTTCAACCATCAGGTAGATGGGTCTCCGTTTCTGCAAATTACAAAGGGCACAATTAGGAGAACTGGGCAGCTGCAGCAAGAACTTTCTAGTTGGCGTTCTCATGTCCTCCAGACTCTTACATTACCTTTGAGTCTGTTAGTGGAAGATGTCCCAGGTTTTACCCAGAAAGCCCTGAACCTTGCTGCTTGGTGAAATGAGATGAGACTAATGAAGCCAAGATCAGTGATTATAAGACGTCCAGTTGTGAGAGAGGGAAACCCGAGGGAGGGGCAGCTCCTGGAAGCCCTGGTGTTGGATGAATCCCCAGGGGGAAGCCTCACCCCCAAGGAGGCGCAGTGTCTGTCCTCTTTGCCTGCCTGTCCATCTGTCCTCTGTCACCACAAATGAGCAGGCGGGGCCTGAGGAGAATGGGCCTGCTGTGGGCTCTGTCTTTCTGCTCTTGGCTCCAAACCTGTGACCTGCCAGCCTCAGGGGCCCAAGATGCCAGAGCTCAGGGCATGGGTGTTCAGGATGTAAGCTGGGACAAGGGGGCTGGGTTCTACCCAGGGTGTCTCCATGTCCATGGACGAGAACCCCACCACTTCCCAGAGAGGATCCCACACAACCTTCAGTCTCTCCCTTGGCAAAATAGGTCCTGTTCCCACCCTTGTAACTAGAGACCTTTGATGAGTGGGACCTGGGCCACAAAAGGTCCCATCCTGAGTTCCTGGGAAATACCTGCTTGACTGGTAGGCATTTCTGGAGCATTGGGAGCATCGGAGGTCAGCTGAGGCTCGGTCCTGTTCAGTTCAGAAGGGAGAGGCTGCGGTTCTGAGTCACTGCCGACTCTCTGGGAACATCACTTTCTTTCACTTGGCTTCTTTCTTCCCCTACTCCACCCCACCCCACCCTGCACTCATTCTGTATTTAAATAGCAGATCAGACCTCATCACTTCTTGTTTGGTACCCCCCAGACCCCTCACCTCTCAGACCTCATCTCCTGCCACCCCCTCACTCACTTCCTGCTCAAACATTAAACTCATTGCTGCCTCAGGGCCTTTGTATGTGCTGTTTCCTCCACCAGAAAGCTCAGACCTAGCTCTGCCAACAGAGGGGGCCTTCAGCTCCACCAGGCCTCTGCTCAGACATCCCCTCCTCTGAGACCTCTCTCGACCTCAAACTGGTCTTAAGAGATTCACAGGGACTCGGTTGCATCAGCCTGGTTGGTCTTCTCTCAGCACCTAGCATCATTGGAAACTCTCCCGTATTTATTGGTGTCATTTGTGCCTCTGACCCTAAAGGGAGTTGCATGTATGGGAGGCCGGATTTGCTCTGGCTGTGTGTCCAGCAGCCAGAGTCTTGTCTACTGCTGATGACAGTGGTTAGCTGACACTGTCCAGCACCTGTCTGCTTGCTCAGAGCGGCCTCTGCCACCACCCTGGACAGCCGCCTCCTGATGCACCCTCTTCAAGAGGCTCAGCGAGAGTTTTAATCCGTTTTTTTCTTAACTATTTAAAGTAAATGAGTGATTGACACCAGTACACAAAACATTTTTATTTTAAAACCATGACTACTTTATCATAAGATTTTCAAATGTATTCATTTTCAGCTTAAGAAAACAATTAGGCAGCCACTTAAGACCACTCTGCTCTTGACAAACACTGGAGGCCCAGAAGTAGGGAAGGAATTTTAGTGTGCCTGTGAGTTGAGGTCTGTAAGCAGTGTCAAGCAGTTTTCTGCATGGACCCCTCCCCGCCCCCTGCTGTTCCATAGGCCTGCTGCTTGGCAGAACTCAGCCCGTAAAGGTCAGGCAGGTACAGCTGAGTCTCTCTGGGGCTTGACAGGCAGCATCAGGCCCAGGGCGAGCACAGGCCAAGGCTTGTGTCTGCCCTGAGGCTCAGCTTGGGGTGCTGGGGCTTGTGGGCAGCAGCAGGGCATTAGGCAGGCTGGCATCACCGACCTAGGAAGCACAAAAAGGTGGCCTTGCCTGCCCAGTGCGCATGGCTGCCAGGGAGCTCAGAAAGGACCCCTAGCCGTGACCATGGAAGTGGGCTTCTGCCCTGCTCCAGCCGTTCGTGGGTGAGCCTCAGGGTGTCTCTGGACTCTGATCACAGATATCCATGGGGGTAGCAGAAAGATGGCTTTATGTGTGTCCAGGGGAGCACATGGTTTGTGTGGCCACCACAGAGGCTGTGGCTACGAAGTCCCAGGCTCTCCTTGCTTGGGTTAGCCCCTGTTCTGGGCACTGGTGACGGTGCCACCTGCTCATGGCCAGCTGCAGATTTCGGTGGCCCCGGCTTCAAGTATAGGCAGTGGTTACCAGCAGCCGGTGGCCCTGCGCCTCCCCACTCAGCAGGTGGGTCCCAGCATGCCTTGCTCGCAGGAGGCCGTGCACACATGTGGCATCTAGCTGCAGCCAGCGTCGCAGGGTGGGGGCCCGCTCCACAGGGGGCAGTGGGCCTGCCTTCAGCACCTCTAGCCCTGAGCCCAGGGCAAAGTCTGAGGGGCCGGTTGGGCAGGGAGAGCCTCACCCTCACTGCTGAATGGGATTAGAGGGGTGGGATGATGCGTGAGACCCCTCCCCCATCCCTTCCATCCGGTGAACCCTCTAGTCCAGTGCTCTGCCCTAGGAATCCGGGTCCTGGAGAAGGGCTGTCCTCCCAGATCCCACCCTCCCCAGCAAATGTGTGTTTTGTTGTTGTAGCAATGTCTCATGCGCATTCAAGGAATTTATTTTTTAGCTCTCACCAGGCATAGCATTGGGGTATCCCCCTTTCATTTGTCTTTGCACCAAGCCAGGAGCTGGAATGAAGGCACTTGTAAGCTGTGTCCGAGGCCCGCTGAACGCTAGGGGCTCACCAGAGTCACTGGCGCTAAGTGTGTCCGGGACCTCCGTGGAGGGCTGGGCTTCCTGCAACTCGCAGTCCCTGCAGCTGGCTCTGGGGACTTGGGGGAGAAATGGGGGGAGGCTCCCACTAGGCTGCAGGTGGGGGAGGTGGGCCATTAGCCCTGGGCCCCTCCTGCTTTCCCCTTTCTGGGACAGATGGCTGTTGTGGGTCATCCCTTTACTTTCCCACTAGAGAGATCCATTTACCTGCTCTCCGCAGGGAGTGATTAGAAAGGGTAGGGCCCTGCCTCTGGGGCTGAGGGAGGGCAGAACCAGCCTAGAAGCCCCGCACAGACTCATGTGGGCGCCCCAGTGGGAGCCGTTGGGGATGGCCGCCACGCAGAGGTCTGGGCGGGAGGGTAAGCATCCACAGCGCAGGATGGCTGGCCAGGATGATGGGCGCGCAGCTGGCCCACACGACCTCGCACAGGCTGCGACACGGGTAGACGACCCTGCGAGGAAGGCGCCTGGTCGCCCAGGACCAGGGTTCCTGGGCTTCAGGCTGTATGTACCTTCTAGGTACTCGAGCGCTGAGGCATGGCCCGTAATTGCGCGGTTGCTGGGCAACGACTCCTGGTCACCTGGCAACAGACCTGCACCCCTGGCTTTCTGCTTGCTGGAACCTCAGCCCCGCATCCCCACTCCCAGCCCTTGTGTGTCCCATCCCCCACCCGTCCTCCCGTGACCCAGGCTGCTTTCCCCTGTCCAGCGCCCCTCCCCCTCCAGCTCCGAGCCTGGGAGGGGAGTGAGGGAGGGGAGTGTGGGCGGGGCCTGCGCTCTACGGCTTCGCTCAGATCTCAGAGGGAGAGAGCAGGGCCTGCCCTCTTGACCTGACAGGACCGTGCAGCTTCTGGCCAGGGCTGGGCTTGGCAGAGTGCAGAGGCCCCATCCTTGGGTTCTGAAAGGGCCCAGTCTTGCTGCTCTGGCATGGTCGCCCTGAGGCTTTGGGACGGGCCCTCGCTCAGCAAAGAAGAAACGGAGGGAGCTGTTCACGGGACAGGTTAGGGTGGGGAAGAGGGGTTGGCCTTGTGCTCTCTGGAAGTAAAGGCCACCAGGGAGCCGTGCGGCTTCATGTCTTGCTGGGACCCCCTGGGCAGAGTTTCCACATTTCACTGGAGACGGGGCTCCTAGCCCTCCAGCTAAAGCAGCCTGCCCTTGACATTCAGGAGCCCTTGATGATTTGTGGTTCCAGACCAAAGGCGTTCACCATCGGTGATCCCCTGCCTGTGTCTCCTTGTCCCCTGGGCATCTGCTCCCCTCTGCCAGGAACACCCTGGCAAATCCTTCATCTTCCTTCTCACCCCTGCCATCACCCAGCACGAAGGGGCACCCAGCAACAGGCCCTGGCTGAGAAGAGCCCTCCCCTGCCCGCCTCACCTGAAGCCCCTGCCCCACCTGCCGAGGCACACCGGGGCAAAGCGGGAGCAGAGGGAAAGGCGGGCATCCGGGTGGCGCTCCCTGGCCAGCAGCGGCAGCCAGCTGACTGACTGCTGGATGGCCTCAGCTGCTGTGTCGTGGTCCAGCAATGTGGGAAGTCGCATCTCTGTGCAGCCAATGTTGTGACACTGCCATGGCTGAGGGAATGGGTGTGCACTGCATGGAGCCCCAGGGAGCCCCTGCCCCGCTGTCACCCCACAATACTGGCAGTGCCACCAGCAGCCACAGCCCTCGAGCCATCACCTGCTTTCTCTGCCTTGACCTTAGTGGGCTGAGGCTGAGGGCTTTGTAGGGCTGTACCCACTTCCCAGGAGCTAATGTTTGCCCAGCTCCCAGGTGCTCAGACCCACCTGTTTAGGCCCCAGGGAGCTGACCTGGGCCACTTGCATTTGATTAGCACACGGCAGGGGACTGGAGAGGTTGGTGGCATCTTCTTTGGGCCTGTGGATCACTGGCACCAAATAAACTGAAGAAAATGTGCTTTCTTTTCGTTTTCTGGCTTTTTTATTATTATTATTTTTTAAGTTATCAGGGGTTGAGTCTGTTCATTAGCAATTTGCTCTACGTCATTGTCCAGCAGCGCTGCCCCTCAGTGGATGGCTCACACCCTTGCTGGGTTCGCTGGGTTGGGGGGGCGTCAAGCAGGCCAGAGGTGGGGGTCTTTGTCCTGTCTTCATGGCATCACATCTGGGTCACCTACCCATGGGAGCTGAGTCTGGTCATGAGTGTGGATTCTGGAGTACCACAGCCTGGGTGGCCCTGGGCCAGTTGCTGGTGTTTCTGTGCCTGGGGTTCCTCGTGGGTAGGAAGGACAAATGAACGGGGCCTGGTTTCTAGGACGAGTGTACAGATTAAGGACTTGATGTCATGCTTAGGACAAGACGTAGAGTCTGTGCTACCTACGTGTAATCCGCTGCGATGCTCTAACCGCTCCAGTCTTGGCTGCGTGGCCGTTGCCCTTCCTCTTGGGAGTGACTGGAACCTCATGCTGGGAGTATGACCCAGTCCACTCTGCAGTGTGAGGGGGCCTGGTGGCGGCACGGCCTTTCCTCCAGTTTCGTGGGCTTCTTGTCCCTCCTGTTCCGGAAGTGACCGGGGCGACTGAGATGGGGGTCCTTAGGTGTGAGGCCCACGTTTCAGCTGCTGTGGCATCCGGCCACTGGGACCAAGCCCAGGCCTGACCGGCCTTTACTCAGGGCCTCGGAGGAATGGAGCAGGCATCCAGCGTACACCTGTTCCCAAAGGAAAGGATGCCTGGGGCATTTCCTCAGAGCATCTGCCAAAAGCCTGAGTGACTCCCACTGACCTCCCTGTTCTGAGCAACTTGGCATCTATCCCTCCACTTTTTAAATATGTACCAAGTAAGAAGTAGAGATCAACCTTCTGCCCTTTAGGTTCACCCTCTGGCCTTCGACCCCGGCTTGGAGTGGGTTAGCGCATGCCCAGCTCAGCTCCGGCTTGCCTCCCAGGGCTCCCCTGGAAAATATGTGTTCTCAGTATCACAGAGAGAGGCCCCCACATCCCCAGCGCTGGCCAAATCTGCAGGCTAACTTGACTTTGGGGTCAGTGTCCAGCGCTGATGTAAAGGGGTGTGTGAAGTCCTCCTGACCTGGTGACTACCAGGGTACAGGAAGCGCCTCAGGGACCCTGTAGAGAGGAAGGTACCAGGTGCATTTGTGCCCCGGCTCAGTCCTTGCCCTTGCCCACCTCCAATTCCGGCAGAAATCCCCGGCTTCCTGAGCAGTGAGGAATGTCGGCTCATCATCCACCTGGCACAGATGAAGGGGTTACAGCGCAGCCAGATCCTGCCCACTGAGGAGTACGAAGAGGCAATGGGCACGATGCAGGTCAGCCAGCTGGACCTCTTCCGGCTGCTGGACCAGAACCGCGATGGCCGCCTGCAGCTCCGTGAGGTCGAGATCCCAGGGCCTGGAGCAGGCACAAGGGAGGGGCGTAGGGTGAAGAGTGCCCGCAGTTGTCTCCCTGGTGGCCAGATCACTAGTCCTGCTCAGCCCTGGCTCCAAGAGTCAGATGCCACCTCGTATCAGCTTGGGCAGGCCCAGGCTCAGGGTCCGCCTTTCTTCGCCACATAGTTCCTTGCTGCCCTGTGAACACCAGAGAATAGCAGGAGCATCCACCTGGGGGTGATGTCATTTACTGCTACAGTTCCCAGGTGTTGTGCCACCTGGGTCTGGATTCCTGGTGGCCATGGCTGGGAGCCCCATGGAATTCAAGGTGGAGTCGGCAGCTCTGAGGTGGCCAGAGTCTGCATATCTCTCCACACGCCCCTCACACGCGGGCTTCTGGGAGAGGTCTTGGTGGGGTGCGGGGTCCCTTGCCTATACAGAGTGCCCCCCTGAGCCTGGTCCGGTGCTCATGCCCTGGCCAGGCCTCCCCCTGGTGCCTCTTTGCTCTTCACAGCTAGGCCTTGGTCTCCCCGACCTTGGGTGTCTGAGTGGGACATTGGCTTGTCCTTCACTGTCTCCTCCAACCAGCGGACAGCGCTCCCAGCAGGGTGGAGAGTGCCCATAACTGGCTTCCTGGCCTCCTCCCCAGATGCCACTGGACCTAACGACCCCTGCGTCTGCTCAGGGACCTTAGTCTTGTCCCAGTCCTTGCCCATGCCCAGTCACCTGAAACTTTAGCCCTACAGCAAGAACTGGGAGGCTGTTTGTGCTCTGGTGGCTCTCCATCTCTGGGGCCACCCCACTGAGGGACCATCTCGTGCTTTAGGTCCTGGCCCAGACCCGCCTGGGAAATGGACGGTGGATGACACCAGAGAAAATCCAGGAGATGTACTCTGCAATCAAAGCCGACCCTGATGGCGATGGTGAGCTGCTTCCTCTCCGCAGTTCTGTCCCGGGAGCCTCCTGTCCCTCTATGCCCAACCTCTG